>JAODAL010006075.1:0-137114 GCA_025379985.1 Phyllomedusa bahiana
TATGGGGCCCCTAATACGACTAAAAGCACCCCAATCATTAGTAAAAAACAGCTCCATAGAGAACTATGGATTACGCCTCCTCTCCCCGGGCGTACAATACGACGCGCGGGGAGATAGGTGACATGTAGAGATGGGCGAATTTCTCAGAAATTTGATTTGGTGACTTTGGCGAATTTTCCGACAAAATTCGTTTCGGTTCGAATTGCTTCGGGACGAATCGCGTTAAAAATCATCTATTTCCAGGCTGCACAGAGCCTGCAGGGTGCTGTAGAACGTTTTGCCATGCTTAAATATTCAGAGGGAGCTTGGTTTGGTCTTCATACAATGTTGTGTTTTAGTATGACACGCAAATGGCTGCCGCCGCTCTTAGAATCGCTTCACTATAAAATTCCCTGGGGCACTTAAGAGGGCAAAACTGACCAAAAAACTGAAGTAGGAATGTAGCCTGATAAAGTCATGGCAGCAACAGCTGGTAAAAAAACAAGCTGAGGGCTCAGGTGGCAACATCAGTGACAAAGTGTGGAGGTGACGGCGGCAGCCACAGCAGCATGAGGTCAGAGAGTGGCACAATGACATTCTGGAGGTGGCAAAAACAGGAGTAGGCCACAGAGTGACACAATAACACAGTGTGGAGGTCACGGCAGCAGCAGCAGCAGCATGAGGTCAGACAGTGGCACAATGACATTATGGAGGTGGCAAAAACAGGAGTAGTCCACATAGTGGCACAATGACACAGTGTGGAGGGCACGGCAGCAGCAGCAGCATGAGGTCAGACAGTGGCACAATGACACAGTGTGGAGGTCACGGCAGGAGCAACAGCAGCAGCATGAGGTCAGACAGTGGCACAATGACATTCTGGAGGTGGCAAAAACAGGAGTAGGCCACAGAGTGGCACAATGACAGAGTGTGGAGGTGATGGCAGGAGCAACAGCATGAGGTCAGAGAGTGGCACAATGACAGAGTGTGGAAGTCACGGCAGCAGCATCAGCAGCAGCATGATGTCAGAGAGTGGCACAATGACAGGGTGTGGAGGTGACCGCAGCAGCAACAACAGCAGCAGCATGAGGTCAGAGAGTGGCACAATGACATAGTGTGGAGGTCATGGCGCAGCAGCAGCAGCAGCATGAGGTCAGACAGTGGCACAATGACACAGTATGGAGGTCACGGCACCAGCAACAGCAGCAGCAGCAAGAGGTCATAGAGCGGTACAATGACATTCTGGAGGTGGCAAAAACAGGAGTAGGCCACAGAGTGGCACAATAATACAGTGTGGAGGTCATCGCAGCAGCAGCATGAGGTCAGACAGTGGCACAATGACATTCTGGAGGTGGCAAAAATAGGAGTAGGCCACAGAGTGGCACAATGACACAGTGTGGAGGGCACGGCAGCAGCCACAGCAGCAGCAATAAGTCAGAAATGGCACAATGACACAGTTTTGGGGTTTCACGGCAGGAGCAACAAGCAGCACATGAGGTCAGACATGGAAAAATACAAATTCTGAGGTGAAAACAGAAGTAGGCCACAGAGTGGCACAATAACACAGTGTGGAATCACGCGGGAAAGAACAGCACAGCATGAAGGTCAGACAGTGGCACATTTGACATTCTGGAGGGGCCAAAAACAGGAGTAGGCCACAGAGTGGCCAAATAACACAGTGTGGAGGTCACGGCAGGAGAAAACAGCAGCAGCATGAGGTCGACAGTGGCACAATGACATTCTGGAGGTGGCCCAAAACAGGAGTAGGCCACAGAGTGGCACAATGACAGGTGTGGAGGTATGGCAGGAGCAACAGCATGGGGCCCAGAAGTGGCACACTGACAGAGTGTGGAAGTCACGGCAGCAGAATCAGCAGCAGCATGATGTCAGAGAGTGGCACAATGACAGGGTGTGGAGGTGACCGCAGCAGCAACAACAGCAGCAGCATGAGGTCAGAGAGTGGCACAATGACATAGTGTGGAGGTCATGGCAGCAGCAGCAGCAGCAGCATGAGGTTCAGACAGTGGCACAATGACACAGTATGGGGTCACGGCACCAGCAACAGCAGCATGAGGTCATAGAGCAGCACAATGACAGAGTGTGGTGGTGGGTGGCAATACCAGTCCCTGGTAAAGATGGTGGTAGGCAGATGGAGAAATTGTCAGCAGATGTGTGGCATCAGGGGGTGGCGGCATCAGAATAAGTGGTGAGGCGGGTTTAGTTTGGATCCAGACTCATTTCTCCCAGTTTGGGTGAGGCGTCATGGCTGATGTAATCTGACGCCTAAGGCATTGGTGTGTGGAAATCCTGGCCGATTCACTCCTGATTCATCTTGACAAAGGTCAGTCATTCCACTTTTTCCTGGGGACAAGGGGTTCTCCTTGGGGTAACGATGGCCCCCGCCGCACTGAACACCCGCTCTGATCCAAAACTACTGGCCAGGCAGGACAGCTTCTCCACTGCAAACTCAGCAAGTTGCGGCTACAAAATCCAGTTTGGCTCCCCAGTAGTCCAGGGATCTTCTAACTGGGGTGGAAGAGTGCTGTCCAAGTAGTCCACCACCTGTTGGTTCGGGACTGCTCCAGGCCCTGCTGCTGCTGGCGACTGCCCTCCTCACTAGGCGCGTGAAGGAAGCTGCTCATCAGTGACTCCAGACTTAGGTTGCTGGTGATGGAGCTGGTACTGCAACTTGGACAGGAGCACGTTCAGCTTCTGCACCTTAGGATGAATGGACGCATACTGTTGTCTCTTTGCAATCGTCTCGCTGAACGACTGCTGGCGCCATGAGTACGAGGAGCAGGAGCATCTGGACCGGGGGGATGATGGCAAAGAGAAACAACCCCCTTTCGCAGAGGTGGTGGAGCCTTACTGGCTGCAATGGCATGGTGCCACTGGGCGCCGCTGCTGCTGCGGCAGCAGGATGGACCACCACATCTGAGCCACGTTTCTCCCAGGCAACCGGATGGTGATGCTGCATGTGTTGACGCAGGGCGGTGGTGCCAACGTTAGCTCCCCTGGCCATGCTTCACTTTCTGCCCACAGATTCTACATATAGCCATATTGGGTCCTCCGTTGTTTTAGCAAAGAACTGCCACACCGCCGAGTATCTGATTTTACCGCCACGCCCCGCACTGAAGTGATTACTGCCGCCGCTGCCTCGCTGAGCCCCTGTGCCGCTACTTTCTTGGACATGCGAAGTGGGTTTTCTACCCCGTGGCCGCTTGGCTCCCGACCTCACACTGCTGCTACCCTGCTGACTCACGGCCACACAACCCACTTGCTGGCTGCGCCGCTGCCGACGGCCCCAAGTGACGCCCTCTTTCTCCTGACGATGATGAAGCCCTTGCTTCACCCGGCTCCCAAGTGCGGTCGGTTTACTCATCATCGATTTGTGTTTCATCGTCACTGCTGTCCTCATCACCGGTTCTTTGGTATGCAGGGGGCTGACCCCCTCACAATAACCTCCCATGCCACTCTCCACATCTATACTTTGCCGCCTACTGCAAGGAAGCAGGGGATATTGGGCCCCCTTTCTTCGCTGCAAGTAGCTGCTGACTGCCCTCCTCAAATTGTTCATCCTCGCTATATAGTGGCGCTGGGCCCAGACCACATAGTAGATATCTGGCTGAGGAACCGGATGGGACAGAGGCGGGTTGAGGCAGGTGAGGGCCGCTGACCCGCTCCGGGCCCCTGTCAACTAGGGTTGTGTTTTGACGTTCCCACGACTCCCTTTGGGTTTGGTTGTCAGATGTCATCTGGGAGGAAGTGGATGACCTAGTCAACTAATCAAGAACCATTGGGTTGCTGAACAACCACGGCCCCCTAGATGACAGCGGCAGTTGTGGCCTCACGAGTGACCCTTGCTGTGACGTCCCCTTGCTGTGCTGCACCTGGGCCTGCTCCCGAATGTTTGTGCCACTGCCACTCGCAGGTGAAGAGCCTGCCACCTCTCTGTCTGACATACTGTTTGTTTTAAAATGTACAGACACTGTTTGTTCTAAAATGTACAGACACTGTTTGATGAAGATATCTGTATATGATAAATTTCACACCCTGTATTTGAAATCCAAATGAACCCCCTAACAAGCTTGGGTAACACTTGGATAAATTGCGCTCCACAAATGGTCAGGAAAAATTTACTTGTATGTGCCGTTTAAAAACACTGTGTATTTTACTGAATATAAAGCACAAACAGGCTTAATTAACCTTCGGATATGAATTATGCTATAGGCAAAATTTCTTCTTTGGCGGTGAAAAGGAAAGTTTTTTTGAAGAATACAACTGCAGTAAAATACTTAGTTAAACCTTGGATGTCAATTGCGCAAAAGAAATATGCTGCCAACAATTACCAGCTTTGTAGCGTGTTGAAACGGCGTTGGGATTTTATGGAACACAACAACAGAAAAACTTTTAATTAACCTTCGGTTATGAATTTTGCTACAGGAAAATTTTTTTTTTTGGTGGTGAAAAAAAACGTTTCTTTTACTAAGTACAACTGCAGAAAATACTTAGTTAACCCTTGGATGTAAATTGGCAAAAGAATATGCTGCCAACAATTACCAGCTTTGTAGCTGTTAAAATGGCGTGTATTTTACGGAAACACAACAACAGAAAAACTTGTAATTAACCTTCGGTTATGAATTATGCTACAGGCAAAATTTCTTCTTTGGCGGTGAAAAGGAACGTTTCTTTTAGTGACCACAACAGCAGAACAACGCTTAAATTAACCCCTGGATCTAAATTGCGCAAAATAAATGAGCAACAAAAACTTAAGTGGTAATTGGATTGTAAAAAATGCTGTTTCTTTAACTGAATACAACAGGAACAGGCTTAGATAACCCTTGGATATTCAATGTGCTCGAGAACTGAGCAGATAGCATTAAAATGTATCTGCAGCTGCTTTGGACTTCAGTTCCAATACCCCACAAAATCAGAATTAGAACGTAAGAGAAGCAGTCTCTGAGACAAGCTGTTTACCACCCCCAAAAATTGCTGTATAAAAATGAGTTCTCTTTGTATGAGATAGCATAAGCAGCTTCCCACACAGTACAGTGAGAGGGATGTGAGGAGCAGATGGCCCGGGCTTATATTTGTGCCCTGACGTCACAGAATCCCACCCGGGCTCTGATTGGCTTCATCTCTGCACAAAGTCATGTAGCTACGCCTTTCTTTGCCCCCTGTAACGCCATGTGCTCTCAGCCATTTTATCAATCAAAAACACGCTTCGTTCCCGCGAATCACCCCAAACTTCGACTTCGTTCAGAGTCAAAGTTTTCCTGAAATTCCAAACGAATTCCACTTCGTTAGAATCAATCCGCCCATCTCTAGTGACATGTTTATGGGGCTGGCGGGCTACCCCCCCCCACCACCACCCATACACACACACACACATCGCGGGAGTACACGCCGTTCAGTGCGACTCGGCGAACACCCAGCGTAATTGTGGGGCGTACAGTACGCCCCACAATTAAGAAGTGAGAACTTAACCAATTTGCGGCAGAATGGATGCTTGAATCATTATCCCTTCTGCCCTCACATGACTCCAGGCTCGGTGTCAAGGATGTGTTGCCTGGTGACCAGAGGGCAGGGCAGCGTACACGGCAGAAGATTACTGCGGAGGAGAATCTGTATCTCCCTCATGCAAATTACTCTGAAACCAGAAGTCGTTTGCGGAGACCCTGGCAATACGTGGCGGACCCCCAGGGGTCTGCGGACCACAAGTTAAGAACCCCCTGCCATACACTTCATGGCCTCGATATAGTGTGGAAGGTGCCAGGGCTTATCTTTCAGTTTGTTTAAAATATAACATCAGTCATCCTGTCCGATTAAACACTAGAAGAAAAAAATTCCCAACACTAAAATTGCTAATTTTTTTGGAGGTTTGTTATTTCATATCACCAGAAAATTGGAATTAAAGGTGATCAAAAAGTCGCATGTGTCTCAAATTGGTGCCAATAAAAACTACACATCAGCTCTCACTAAGATCTATGGGAGAAAAAACAAAAAAAAGATTGTTCGCACAATATGGCACTGCCACGCAAAATTAAAAAATAGAGAATTTTTTAAATTCTTTAACCCCTTTATCGCAGCAGCCAGTTTTGACCTCCCTGACAGAGCCTAATTTTTTAAATCTGACGTGTCACTTCATGTAAGAACTTTTTGATACTTTTACCTGGTTTCGACGTCATCTGATTCATATTGTTTACAATAGTAAGAAATTTTGGTCCATACAATCCTTTATTTTATAAGTCCAAAAATTTCTGCATGTAAGGCAAATAGTTATTCCAAACAAAATAGCTTATACTTAGCATCTACCATATGTCTACTGTAGTTTGGCATAATTTTTATTTTTTTACGACGTTAGAGGGCATAGAAATATATTAGTAATTTTCCCATTTCCAAGAACATTTGCAACATAGTTTTCTTTAGGGACCAGTTCAGTTCTGAAGTGCCTTTGAGGGGCCTGTATGTTAGATACCCCCATAAATGACTCCATTTAAGAAACGAAACCCCAAAGTAATCAAACCATCATTTAAGAAGTGTATTAACACATTAGGTGTTTCACACAAATTAAAGCAAAGTGGAGGTAAAATTTCACCTTTTTTTGCAGATTTTTAATTTTTATCTATTATTCACTGGAACACAGTACTTGTGACCAGGGAAATGCAACGCAACATCAATTTCCCCCAATTCTGCAGTTTTTAGAGACATCCCATATGTGGCCCTAGTGCACTATTTGGCTCAAGCCTCAGAATAGTAGGGGCACCTACTGGACTTTGGAGTCTGCTTTTAATTATGATTTTCTTTAGGCCCCATTACAGGTTTGCAGACACCCTAAGATGCTGAAACTTAATAAACTCCTCTAAAAAGACCTAATTTGGAAAACTACACCACTTAAGGAATATATTCTGGGGTTTAGTGGGTATTTCGACCCCACAGGTGTTTCACAAATTTTTTTTCAACATTGGGCTGTGAAAATAAAAAATAAAATTTCCATCAATCTCCAATTTTATCTGAAAATGTTTCATTTTTACAAGGAATCCTGGAAAAAAAGCATCAGAGTTTGTTACCCACTTTCTTACAAGTTTGGCAATACCCTATATGTGGGAGTAAACTACTGTTTGGGCGCATGGCAGGGCGTACAGAGGAGGGAGCGCTATCTGGCTCTTGGAATGCAGATTTTGGTGGCAGTCATGCTCCATTTGCAAAGCCCCCAAAGTGCCAGAACAGGTAAAACCTTCCAGAAATCGCCCCATTTTGGATTCAACACCCCTCATGGATTTCATCTAGGGGTGTATTGTGCAATTTGGGCGCACAGGTGTTCCATAGTTTTCTTTAGCATTGGGCAATGATAATGGGGAAAAAGAAAGTGTTTGTCATGCGGTATTAATGACAGGATAACTTTACTATGCAGTCGGTACAATTGCAATGATATATATTTTATATTTTTTATGGGTTTTTTAAGTACTTCTACACAATAAAAATGCGTTTGTAAAAAATTGCTTTTTTATGTCGTCATAGTCTGACAGCCATAACCTTTTTATTTTTCTGTATACAGAGCAGATTAAGGGCTTGTTTTTTGCAGGATGAGTTGACTTTTTTATTGTTACTGTTATGGGGTTCATATGGTGCTCTGATCGCTTTTTATGAAGGTTTTTTTATTAGGTGTTTTTAGCAAAATACAGCTATCCTGGTAGTTTTTCATTTTTTTACAATGATCATCATGCAGTATAACTGAGATGCTAGCTTTACTCAGCAGGTCAATACGATTACAGCGATACCCAATTTTTTTACTTTTTTGGTATCATTTTTTTTGGGGGAAAAGGGTTTTTAATCGGTTTTAATTTTGTTTTTTGGAGGAGAGCAATGAAGAGGATAATACTGCAATCCTAGTAGTGTTTTTTGTTTTTATTTTTTTAACAGCCCTCACCATGCAGTATACATGACAAGTTAGTTGATGTATTTTCAAACAGCCGGCGTTCCGAAAAACGCAGAACAGGCACATTCTTCCGCCCGGTTTTTGGGTGTGCTATTCAGTGATAAGGGGGACAGGCAAATCCGCAAACCGCAGACGCAATCCTCCTCCAAAACTGTTCAAGAGACGATAAAATACCGGTCGGAATCTTTAATCATAATCTGACCGGTATTTTGTAGCTGTCGTCTGGACGTACTCTTTGATAACATCCACACTGCAAAGTGAGAATGCCGTCCAAAACCAGACGGCATTTTCAAATTGCTGGACCGCACCACAACGCCGTTTTTTGTCCAAAAAACTGCGGTTGGATTTCGGATTACCGGTGGCCCCAGACATTAGGGCTGCAGGAATCCAACGTTGCTCACGTGGCACATTCAACATGTTCCATATTCTACCGGTCAGTTTTCATTTTAGGAAAACTTCAGTAAAAATCCTTGCTGTATAGATTACAGCACTGATTTTATATTGAATTCTACACAGCGCTGGGTACAGTCGGATTTTTAGCGCCTTCAAAATGCTGAATCCACTGAAAAAACTACCAAAATCCTTGCTGTGTAGACCTAGCCTAATAGTGGAAACCTAAAGTTGTTTTGACTGTTCAGGTCCGTCCACATGGCAGTGACAGAATCTGACCAGTATTTTGTCGTGTTTTGGATGGTTTTGGGGGACGGTTCTGACCATGGTTTGAGGACTCGCCATCCTGTCCATCCATTAAAAATGCACATCTCCTGCCCGAAAACTGGGTGGAATATTATGCATCTTGAAAGTTTTTCACACCGCCGGCGGTGTAAAAAAACGGCAGAAAATCCGTCCAGTGTGGACTGCTGAAAAGATTTTCTATTAGGCTATGTCTACATAGCACACAAAATATGTTGGATCTTCGACTGTTTTAGAATTTTGAAACCACTGAAAATCCAACAGCATAACAAGTACATATACTTTAATACATACATTTTTATCTGCTTGTTTTTCTACTGTCGCAGGTTTAAGGAACTTGTTGTAAAATCTGCTGAAGTTTTGCAGTTTGTTTCCCGTACATTCAATTGTATGGGCCGACGGTGAAAAACGAAATCCGACCATGGCTTTTGCAAAAACGGTAACAAAAACCACAGTTGTGCATCGGAAAAAAAGCTGTTTGCTTCCTGATGGCTTTTGTACCCCGTGCTGCGTGTGTCTACACTGCAGTGGACAAAAAAGGACCTGAAAACTAATTACTAAAAACGTTCATGAAACTGAGTTTTCTGTCCACTGCCTGTCAAAAGCAGCTGAAAAAACGGCCGTTTTTTCCCGCGATTTGTGTTTTTGGGCGCGGTTTTTTTCAAGCATTTTGTGCTTGTCTTTAAGCCTGTTTTTTAATGTTTGTATAAATTAAGCCATTGGATGTAACTCCTCCCTACAAAAGGGTAAATAAAGCACCTCTTTGCATTTATATGTGATCTTGTAGTCGTTTTACGGATTTTAGCTCTAATAAAGTTATCTTGCATTTGTCACCAAAAATATTGTTTTTTATGGATTTTGGCCCTAAAGTTCATTTTTTTTACAGATTTTGGTGCTAACATCTGCATTTTTACGGATTTTGGCACTAATAAAGTTATCTCAAGTTTGTCGGCAAAAATATTTTTTTTTACGGATTTTGGTGCTAAGATCTGCATTTTTACGAATTTTGGCGCTAATAGTTATTTTGCATTTGTCGCCAAAAATATTTTTTTTTACGGATTTTGGTGCTAAGATCTGCATTTTTACGTATTTTGGTGCTAATAAAGTTATGTCGTGTTTGCAGCCAGAAATACGTTTTTTTACGGATTTGGGCCCTAAAGTAAATTTTTTAACGGATTTTGGCGCTAAGATCTGCATTTTTACAGATTTTGGCGCTAATAAAGCTATTAGAGATGGGCGAATTGATTCTAACGAAGTGGAATTCGTTTAGAATTTCAGGAAAACCTCGATTCTGAACGAAGTCAAAGTTTGGGGTGATTTGCGGGAACGAAGGGTGTTTTTCACTGACAAAATGGATGCGAGCACATGGCGTTACATGGAGCAAAGAAGTCTGGGAGAAAGAAAGGCATAGCCTGCATGACATGTGCAGAGATGATGCCAATCAGAGACCGGCGGGATTCTGTGACGTCACCGCATTATATTAGTCCGGGCGCCATGCTCGCTCCTCACACTCCTCTCACTGTGCTGTGTAGGGAAGGTGCTGCCGCCGCTGCTGCTTATGATGTCTCATACTAAAGAACTCACTTTTATACAGCGATTTTTGGGGGGGTGTCACAGCTTGTCTCAGAGACTGCTTCTCTTACGTTCTAATTCTGATTTTGTGGGGTATTGGAACTGAAGTCCAGTGTGCGTCCAATTCAGCTGCATATACATTTTAATGCTATCTGCTCAGTTCTTGAGCACATTGAATATCCAAGGGTTATCTAAGCCTGTTCCTGTTGTATTCAGTTAAAGAAACAGCGTTTTTACAATCCAATTACCACTTAATTTTTGGTTGCTCATTTATTTTGGGCAATTTAGATCCAGGGGTTAATTAAGCGTTGTTCTGCTGTTGTGGTCACTAAAAGAAACGTTCTTTTTCACCGCCAAAGAAGAAATTTTGCCTGTAGCATAATTCATATCCGAAGGTTAATTACAAGTTTTTCTGTTGTTGTGTTTCGTAAAATACATGCCGTTTTAACACGCTACAAAGCACATTTGTTTTGCACAATTTACATCCAAGGGTTAACTAAGTATTTTTCTGCAGTTGTACTTAGCAAAATATTCAAAAAGGAGTCAAAAAGTGATCCAGGAAACTATAGGCCGGTAAGTTTAACCTCTGTTGGAGGTAAAATGTTTGAAGGTTTTCTCAGAGATGCTATCCTGGAGTATCTCACTGAAAATAAATGTATAATGCCGTTCCAGCATGGGTTCATGAAGGATCGGTCCTGTCGGACTAATCTCATCAGCTTCTATGAGGAAGTCAGTGCTAGACTGGATCGGGGTGAGGCACTGGATGTCATATATCTGGATTTTTCTAAAGCATTTGATACAGTGCCACATAAAAGGTTGGTAAATAAAATGAGAATGCTTGGACTGGGGGAAAATGTGTGCAAGTGGGTAAGCAACTGGCTCACTGATAGAAAACAAAGTAATTAATGGTACATTCTCAGACTGGTTCCCTGTTACTAGTGGGGTGCCACAGGGGTCAGTCTTGGGCCCTATCCTCTTTAACATTTTCATTAATGATCTTACACAGGGATTACACAGTAGAATATCGACCTTTGCAGATGATACTAAGCTCTGTAAAGTAATCAACACAATAGAGGATAATGCATTATTACAAAGGGATCTGGATAAGTTGGAGGCCTGGGTAGGGAAATGGCACATGAGGTTTAATACAGATAAATGCAAGGTTATGCACATGGGGAAGAAAAATCCATTACATGACTACATGTTAAATGGAAAAAGGCTAGGTAAAAGTGACATGGAGAAGGACTTGGGAATCCTGGTGGACAGTAAACTTAATTGTAGCAGCCAGTGTCAGACAGCAGCTGCCAAGGCAAATAGGATCATGGGGTGCATTAAAAGGGGCATAGAGGCACATGATGAGAACATTATTCTCCCATTATACAAGTCACTGGTTAGACCACACATGGAATATTGTGTACAGTTTTGGGCACCAGTGCACAGGAAAGACATTGGAGACCTTGAACAGGTACAAAGGCGGGCGACAAAAATAATAAAAGGACTGGGTGGACTACAATACCCAGAAAGATTAGCAAGATTAGGGTTATTCAGTTTAGTGAACAGACGGCTTCGGGGGGACATAATAAATATGTTTAAATACATCAAGGTCAATATAGAGATCTCTCCCAAGATCTATTTATACCCAGGGCTGTATCTAGAACAAGGGGGCATTCTCTACGTCTTGAGGATCGAAAGTTTCTACATAAACATAGAAAGGGATTCTTTACTGTAAGAACAGTGAGACTATGGAATTCTCTGCCATAGGAACTTGTCATGGTGAATTCAATAACAGAGTACAAAAAGGGTTTGGATGCATTTCTGGAGCTTAATAATATTACTAGTTATAGTGTATAGGATTCTGGAGTGGGGTCAGTGATCCTGGGATTTTCCAATTGCCAGATTGGAATCGGGAATTAATTTTTCCCTAAAATGAGGACAATTGGCTTCGACCTCATTGGGTTTTTTGCCTTCCTCTGGATCAACACCTTAGCACAACAGGCTGAAATGGATGGATGACTTGTCCTTTTTCAGCCTTACAAACTATGAAACTATGAAAAGAAACGTTCTTTTTCATCGCCAAAGAATATATTTTGCCTGTAGCATAATTCATAACCGAAGGTTAATTACGAGTTTTTCTGTTGTTGTGCTCTGTAAGATACACGCCGTTTTAACACACTGCAAAGCTGATAATTGTTGGCAGCAAATTTCTTTTGCGCAATTTACATCCAAGGGTTAACTAAGTATTTTTCTGCAGTTGTATTCAGTAAAAGAAACGTTCCTTTTCACCGCCAAAGAAGAAATTCTGTAGCATAATTCATATCCGAAGGTTAATTAAGCCTGTTTGTGCTTTTATATTCAGTAAAATACACAGTGTTTTTAAACAGCACATACAAGTAAATTTTTCCTGCCCATTTGTGGCGCGCAATATATATCCAAGGGTTACCCAAGCTTGTTAGTGGGTTCATTTGGAGTCAAATACAAGGTGTGTATTTACCATATACAGATATCTTCATCAAACAGTGTCTGTACATTTTAGAACAAACAGTATGTCAGACAGAGAGGTGGCAGGCTCTTCACCTGCATGTGGCAGTGGCACAAACATTCCTGGAGCAGGCTCAGGTCGCAGCACAGCAAGGGGACATCGCAGCAGGGGTCACTCGGTGAGGCCACAACTGCCGCTGTCATCTAGCGGCCGTGTGTTGTTCAGCAACCCAATGGTTCTTGAGTGGTTGACTAGGTCATCCACTGCCTCCCAGATGACATCTGACAACCCCAGCCAAGAGTCGGTGGGAACGTCAGACACAACCATTAGTTGGCATGGCCCGGGAGCGGGTCAGCGACCCTCACCTATCCTCAACCCGCCTCTGTCCCATCCGGTTCCCTCAGCCAGAGATCTACTATGTGGTCTGGGCCCAGCGCCACTATATAGCGAGGATGAACAATTTGAGGAGGGCAGTCAGCAGCTACTTGGCAGCGAAGAAATAGGGCCAATATCCCCTGCTTCTTGCAGTAGGCGGCAAAGTATAGATGTGGAGAGTGGCATGGGAGGTCATGTTGTGAGGGGTCAGCCTCGGCATACCAAGACCGGTGATGAGGACAGCAGTGACGATGAAACACAAATTGATGATGATGTAGCTGACCGCACTTGGGAGCCGGGTGAAGAAAGGGCTTCATCATCGTCAGGAGAAGAGGGCGTCAGCTTGCGCGTCAGGCAGCGGCGCAGCCAGCAAGTGGGTTGTGTGGCCATGAGTCAGCAGGGTAGCAGCAGTGTGAGGTCGGGAGCCAAGCGGCCACGGGGTAGAAAACCCGCTTCACAGGTCCAAGAAAGTAGCGGCACAGGGGCTCAGCGAGGCAGCGGCGGCAGTAGTCACACAGTGTGGGGCGTTGGCAGTAAAATCAGATACTCGGTGGTGTGGCAGTTCTTTGCTAAGACACCGGAGGAGCCGAATATGGGTATATGTAGAATCTGTGGCCAGAAAGTGAAGCGTGGCCAGGGAGCTAACGTTGGCACCACGGCCCTGCGTCAACACATGCAGCGTCACCATCCGGTGGCCTGGGAGAAACGTGACTCAGATGTGGTGGTCCATCCTGCCGCCGCAGCAACAGCAGCAGCAGCAGCGCCCAGTGGCACGCATGCCATTGCAGCCAGTCAAAGCTCCACCACCTCTGCAGAAGGGAGCTGTTTCTCTTTGCCATCATCTCCCGGTCCAGATGCTCCTGCTCCTCGCTACTCATGGCGCCAGCAGTCGTTCAGCGAGACGATTGCAAAGGGACAACAGTATGCGTCCAACCATCCTAAGGTGCACAATCTGACCGTGCTCCTGTCCAAGTTGTTGGTATTGCAGTCCCTCCCTTTCCAAATGGTGGACTCTGCATCGTTCAGAGAAATAATGGCTTGTGCCGAGCCGAGATGGAGAGTTCCAAGCCTTAATTTCTTTTCCAAAAAGGCAGTACCAGCACTTCATAAATATGTAGAACAGAAGGTGGGCCAGTCCTTGAACTTATCGGTTTGTTCCAAGGTGCACGGCAGCGCGGACGCTGGAGCTGTAACTACGGTCAGGGCACCGTACATGTACCTTTACGGCCCACTGGGTGAATGTGCTTCCTGCCAGGCACACAACAACTTGGACAGGAGACGCCACTTTCTCCTCACACGTTGTCAACTGCGGCTCCTGCGCCAATGTCCGCCTCCTCCTCCTCCACCACCATCTCAGCCTCTACAAGTACTGCTCCATCATACCACATGTATAGGGCACAGCGGTGTCACACAGTTCTACACCTGGCTTGCCTCGGCAAACGAAGTCACACAGGGGAGGAACTGTTCCGCGTCATGCAGCAAGAAATCAATGTGTGGCTTTCTCCGCGCCAACTGCAAATTGGAAGCATGATGACGGACAATGGGAGGAACATGATGTCCGTGCTGCACCGAGGAGGGATGGTCCATGCGCCCTGCATGGCGCACGTGTTCAATCTGGTTGTGGAAAGGTTCTTGAAGTCTTCCCCCGATCTTCAGAAGATTCTGAAAATGTCCAGGAAACTGTGCATGCACTTTATCCATTCCTATAAAGCCAGGAACACCCTCCTCGAGTTGCAGCGGCAGAACGGCCTCCCCCAACACACTCTGATATGCGATGTTTCCACCCGTTGGAATTCCAGCCTGCACAAGTTGGACCGACTGTATGAACAGAGAAAGGCCATTAACGATTTTTTGATGATCCAGGCGGACATGAGTACTTCCCTGTGTAACTTTGATGTCAACCAGTGGCAGCTCATACGTAACACCTGCAGTTTGCTGAGGCCATTCGAGGAGGCGACGTTATTTGTCAGTCGCCAGGTCTACGGGATGCATAACGTCATTCCACTGTTTCATGTCCCGGAACAGATGGTGAAAAATCTGTCTGGGCAGGGGACTGGAGACGTGGCGACTACATCTTGCGGCCACATGAGTCCAATGGGGACTGAACTGGAGGAGGAGGAGGACATTGGAGCAGAAGCATTGTCTGGTGAAACGAGTGGATTCTCTACCCAGGTGACAAGAGAGGAGGAGCAGGAGCAGCTGGAGGAGGTAGATGGAGATAAGGAAGACGAGGCAGATGACCCGCAAGCACCGTGGCAGTATACAGTGGAGATGGAGGCAGGGAGCCCCTCGGAGTCACTTGTGCAGCTGGCCCGCAGCATGCTGATTTGCCTGGCTAGTGACAGCCGAATAGTCACCATCCGGTAGAGGGATGACTTCTGGCTCTCCACCCTATTGGACCCTCGCTACCGGTCCAAAATGAGAGCCTTTTTCCCAGCTGCTGAGAGGGAGGACAAACTCAAATACTATAGAGAAATCCTCCGTAGTCAGTTGGCCGCTGCCTATGTGCGGCATCGTCCCTCCTCTAACAGGTCTGAAAGGGGGGTTCTTCAGCGCTCACGTACTACTGCCGCGGCTGCTGGGGGAAGGTGGAGGGGGTAGGAGCAGTACCAGCTCCATCAGCAGCAACCTAAGTCTGGAGTCCCAACACCAAAGGAATTCAGCGGCACTACTTCCCAATGAAAAGGTTACTGCAAGCCTTCAGCTTTTCTGGATTGCGAGCTAACAAAGCCTAGCCTTTCCATCCGGAGTAGTGGTGCTCAAGCCCCCAGAAAGAGAGAGTCCATGCAATAAATCCTTATGCTTAGAAAGAATAGGGCGGCACTCACCAATCTTCTCCGTTGATACTTTATTAAAGATTAAAACTCACATCGGGATACAAACACAGGGCCAACGATCATTTCGCGTGCTAACCCTCACGCTTTCTCAAGGCATGTCGGGGGATGAAGCGTGTCTCCGCTATTTAACTCCCCCTCCGTACCTCACTCAGCTGGTACAATTAAAATCACACAAAAAAATAATTCACATTTCAAATATAAAATGAGAAACATGCACCTTACAAAAATACTGACAAATCATTTCTTTCATTTAGGCCTAATGGACCTAATGCTTCCGATCTTAGTATCCACCTTGATTTATTTTGCAGTAACTTTGTATGTCTATCTTTGTTAACCCCTGCCTCACTTATTCTTTCAATACCTGCAAACCTAAAGCCCGATGAGTCTCCTCCATGTATATCTTGCATATGGTTTATAAACCGGGACACCCCTTTTCCCGTTTTAATCGAGTATATATGTTCTTTAATCCGTTTATAAAGAGGTCTAATTGTTTTACCTATATAGTATCGACCACAATCACACCACATCGCATATACTACATAATCTGTTTTACATGTTATCAATTCTTTTACTGTATGATTTATAGGACCTAGATGAATATTCTCCCCTGGTACCATTTTAGTACATATTGTGCAGTTTCCACATCTATAGTTCCCCTTAGGTACAAAATCTCTAAGCCAATCTTGACGTTCTTCCTTCAGTTTGCTACTCACTAATTTATCTCTAAGGTTCGGACACCTTTTAAACGAGACTATGGGGAGTTGTGAAGTTTTATCTTACAAATCCTCATCAGTGGTAAGTATATGCAAATAACTTCTTATCGCATTCCTAATGCAATTAGACATGTCACTGTATTCAAATGAGAATACTGATTTTGGGCAGCGGCGGCGGCGGCTCCACTATGGCCGGATGAGGCTTCTGTACAATGTCCTGCACAGCAGAAGAGCAAAAATCGAGGGTCGGGGAGGTGCAGGAGGTGGGTTCCCCGGAATCTGGGGATCAATAGGCTGAGGATGGGGGGGGCGGGTGGTGACTCAAAAATCAATGTTTTGCTTTGGTTAGAATTTTCTGCCATCAATCTTGTTACATTTTAAATTTTAAAAAATTCTGTTTATCCAATGTGTCAGGAACTGCTCAGTTTTAAGGATGATGCGTATCCACTGCCGTTCTCGGCAATTTGTTGTTTTTTTTTTTTTCAGTATTATCTGTAAGGCTGGATCCATACAGCGATTTGGAAATGCCGCCCAAAATCCAACGACATTTTCACTTTGCTGGATCACGCCGCTGCTTTTTTGTTCAGTTTTTGTGCAACCCGGCGGTTGGGTTTCAGATTCCCAACGACCCCAGTACATTAGGGCTGCGGGAATCCGACGCCGGCGCGGCTGAATACACAACATGTTCTCTCTTCCGCCGGTCGGTTTTCGTTTTAGGAAAACCTCAGTAAAAAAAAACTGTGCTGTGTAAAGTACAGCACAGATTTTCTATTGAGGTCTATGGGGCACTGGGTACGGTCGGATTTTCAGTGGATGCAAAATACTGAATCTGCTGAAAAACTGACCAAAATCCGGTGCTGTGTAGACCTAGCCTAACAGAACATTAGCTGAGCTGGGGTTATGCGCAAAGGGTTTTGTCGCAGGTTTGGGGTGGCCAGGTCTCCACTTGTGCTGTAAGGTCCTGCAGGATCCTAGAGACGTCTGTGGGGTCCTTCTTCAGGCGTCCCAGCAGGAATGACTGGTGACACTAAAGAACAATGTATGTGGACGCACGTGGCATTTGGAGATCTAAGATGATGGCTGAAGCTTTTTTGTCCCAGTGCTGTTTTCTTATCACATCCTCCGCATTCTTGATATTAACTTTTTATTCCAAAAATAAAGCCCAATGTGCCGCACATGTGTAAAAATAGCAGAATGTAATCATTTATCATTTACCTGCCAGGTCATTCCAGCATCAGTGGCCACTGAGAATGGGGATTTTAAGTTGTAAAGATCTCTCGTTTCTTAACTTTTAGATACAGTAATGTCCCGTTATCCTTCGGTGTCCATCATTTCACAGTTACATCAGCATCACTTCACGTTCAATATCCGGGAGTCTGCAACCGTCCCTTATTCACTGCAGCTACTTTAGTTGGTGCCATAACGCCACATTATCTTTTACTGTGTCCCGGTTACAATGTTCTTTAGGCCACGTTACGTGCCAGTGCTTGTTCTTTCTGTCTCGTTATCCGTCGTTTCGTTATCCATCACGTTTTTCTGGAACGTAGCCGCAGCAGATAATGGGGTGTCCCTGTATTTGGGGCACAAAGAGCACTATCATTAGGGGCAGGAAACTTTCTTTATAGAGAATTCAGGCCAGGACTGAGCTAAAATGAAAAAAAAAAAATAAAATCACCAGCGCACACCTGATACACTGACTCTGAGCGCCGCTGTTCCCCACCAGCCCCCCCGGTGACATTACAGACATTGCTCACGTGCCGTGCACGGAAGAGGGTGAGTGCTTAGGCCAGCGACTGACTGCTCGGCCACACGGACGATGTACGTGAGGTCACTGCAGGGAACACCAGAGCTCCAGCTGCACTGGAACAGGTCAGTGCTGGTTATGTCTTTATTTTGGCGCAATTCTGGGCTGTACCAGGGTTTCGGAAAATCGCAGAAAACCATTTTTAACCCCTAAAAACCAGGCGCTGTCTTTTTTGGGGGGCATTTCAATAAACAATGTTATTCTACGGCCACACGGCATATGTGAAATGCCGGTCAGATTCTGTTTAAGAATCCAGACGGTATTTTATCGTCTTTCAAAGGTTTCGGGGGATGGTTCTTTCCACGGTTTGCGGATTCGTCCGTCCTCCATAACCACTGAATTGCACGCCTTCCATCCGAAAACCAGGCGGAAGATTGTGCATGTGATTTGGCCTGAGAGGGCCTCTAGGTCCTGCTGGTGAATAATGTGGGCCAGAGAACCAATAACCTCATGTTCCAGATGTGGGTCCCGGGTTTTAGCCTTATACAGCTCTGTGTAATAGTGGTGCACTGCAGCAGTGACTGCCTGCCCTCTTACCACTGAGCCATCTGCAGCCTTTAAAAGGGTAATGGTTGATTTTGGCCGAGCCATCTTGTTACAGAAGAAGCGTGAGCATTTCTCATCCTGTTCTAGGAGGGAGAGCTTAGCTTGGTAAATGATCTGCTTGCCTCTCTCTCTCTCAGGACATCAGCTACTTCTTTTCTAGCCATACAAAGTTACTCACTGACATCAATCCCCGCCTTCTGAAACTTATGAAGGCATTGCAGCTTAGTGAGAGCACGGTTGTATAGGGCTCTCTTACGTGCTGCTTCCCTTACCCCGGCGCGTTTGAAGAAAACCTGAATCTGCATTTTACACCATTCCCACCAACTAAGCACATCAGGGAACTCGGGGAGCTTGGCTTTCCAATTTGCATAGTGGGTGGAGAAACTCTGGGCCACGCCCTCCTCATCTAAGAAGCAAACATTTAGTTTCCAAAGACCCTTCCCAGACAGTGAGGCACCAGCAATACACACAATACAGTTTAACCCTTCATGATCAGAAAAGGCAGCTTGCGTCTGCCAAAACTTAGTAACAGAGAAATGTTTGGAAATAAAAACGAGACGTGAATGAATCCCCCCCGTGTCTGCGTGGTAAGTAGCGGGCGGGGGTTTCAACTTACACTTCACACATACATCAGCTAAACCTAAGTCCTGAGTCATATGGCGCAGCAAGGTAGTGGTGACGTCAGTGTTGTCGCCTTCCATGTGGCAGTTAAAATCGCCGGCTAGGAGGAGCGGCAATCTGCCAGGCAAAAAATAAAAACAAGTTTTTCAAATAGTTCTTTGCGCTCGTTTCTATCTGCAGGGGCATAAACGTTCAGAACACGGAATAGGACACCTCGGTAGGTAACATGAACAAGTAAACATCTGCCGGGCTCAATAACAGTGTACTTATGAATTTGGAACTGGTGGGACTTAAAAAGAACACCTACGCCATCATTCCTATTGAAAGGGGACGCTGACCACACTGCAGGGCCGTGGGGCCATTCCGAGTCTCTAGGGGAGAACCGTAGTCCACACTCCTGTAAGCATAAAATGTCACTGTTCTTTGAGGCAAGGTCCTCCAAAATAGCTGCTCTCCTGACGTTAAGGGATAATAAGTGTAATGTGAACATTACCATTATTATAAAACCCTCCATGGTATCAAAGCTTGGGCATGGTCATGGTATCAACCAGGTTCTGTACAGCAGCCTCCTCCAGAAATGGTGAAGCAGGGTCACTGATAGGGCTAGGAAGACTATCATCCTCCATCGTCCGCCAGCAAGGAGAAAACATTGATGTCCGGGGTTATGGCCTGCGAGCCCAGAGGGTAAGGGGTGGGCGAAGTAGGGCGGGGTGTTAGGCGCTGTCTCTTGGGTTTGTCTCTGCGGACAAGCTCCCAGTCTTCAGCAACGCACTGAAGCCCCGGCACTGCAACCCCTGTGGTCACCCCCTCTCCCACCGTGCCAGGGATAACGGACCCTTCTGACGAAGCCAGTGGAACTGGCATACTCACAGCTGACGAAGTTGGCGGAGCGCGGTCTGTGACTGTGTCTTGTGGAGCTGGCAGGCAATCCATCGGGACCTGGTGCTGGGCATCCTCTGGAGCTGCTCCCTCGGCAGGCGCGTTGGCGGTCAGGGTGACGCTGTCAGCGGTGTCTGCGGTCTCGGTGCTTGTCTGCGACTGAGGCGGTGCAGGAGCTGTCTGCGAGACGGTCGCTGTCTTCCCTTTCTTTGGCAGTTTATGCAGCAGGTCATCCGCTTTTCCTTGTGCAGTGAGTGTCATGGCCTCATACAGGTGTTGCAAGGCATCTGCAATATCAGCTACAGGTTCCTCTTCAGCTTGGGGTTGGGGGGTGTTTCATCTACGTCTGCCACGCCCGATTCCAGGACAATGGAGCCGGCGAGCCCCGCCCGGGCTGCTTCCACATAGCTGCGGTTAACTACAGCTCCTTTCGGGCAGTTCCGCGCCAAGTGCTGTTCAGAGCCACACAAGTCACACTTGCGCGGTTTCGGACATCTGCCGGTCTCATGGCTTTTCTCACCACAGTTACGGCAGCATCTTCCGTTCGTGCACGAAAACTGTGTATGGCCGAACTTCAGGCATAGTCTGCAGTAGCGCGGCTGCCCGGGGTACACCAGGTATCCACGGTTACCCCCAAGGGAGAAGGAGGATGGCGGGTTGCTTATGCCTCCGATGCCTTCCGGATCGGTCTTGAACTTTACCCAGAATCGTAGTTTTCCGTTCGGGATGCCGTACGCGTTCTTCAGCTTGTCTCCTCCTCCTCTGACCGAGCTGCAATAGCGCTGCAGGAAAGCTACGACGTGCCCCAGCTCCGTCAAAGGGTTGAAGAGGTGCACGGTGACCGGCTTCTCATCCACCTGAAGGAGGGGGGGTGAAAGAGAAAGGTCTCATTCCGGGCGTGTTACTCTTCAGTTTGCAGCGTTCAAAGACATCTTGGGTGTCGGCCACAGTGGGAAAAGCAACGTCGAAGATCCCTTTTGCAATGTTCTCTTGAAGGCAGTAGATATCGTTGACTCCCAGTTGCAGGCTTTTGAAGAGCACTTGTTCAATGAATGAGCCGAGTTTCTATCTTCCTTCACCACCAATCGGATGGTGTTTCTAAGGCCTTGAGCCTCCATGATGGTTTCCCTGCTGTCTGGCGGAAAAACAAAAACTCTGTTGCACTGCCTTTAAAAAAGGCACGTGCAGCCACAGAGCTGCTCCCACAACCTCCGACAGAAATCTCTTTTTTGATTGAATAAAAGTTTATTAACAACCAAATGGTCTAATACATGCACACACCTAGGCACGAGCCGCAGCTCGGGAATAAATTCTTCCATTCCCACATGTAAGCATATATTGAATATTCAATCTTCCTAGTGACTAGGGAATCCCATGCTAATCTATAGCAGAGCTAGCATGCAATTCTCCACTACCATCCATACACATTTCTACTGTAACGTTTAACTACTAAATCTAGCTTTAGACCTGTGTGGGGAAAAGGTTAGTGGGAAAGTGGGAGGCGGATATGCAGGAGGGAGGGTGGGATCTACAAAGCCAAAAGCTGCCAAAGCTGCTTTATTAAAATGATATGCACAGTAGACACATTGAGGGAAGGGGGTTATGGGAAAGGACAAATATGAAGCAAATAAGCAATCCAGCAAATAAGCATTAAAGATCGTCGTCTCCCTCCAGATCATCCCGGCTGTAATAGTTCTGAGCTGGTGGGTTTCAGCCTCGAAATCTCCCACCGACATCCTTCTCTCTCTTTTTCTTTTAAAATTGGGCGGCCCCCGGGAGGTCTAGCGTTTCCCTTAACACATTTATAAGGCGGCAGGCCCTTGGAGGGCCGCAATGGGTGTACCCCGGGGAAGAGCCCGTACACAGGGACGGTTTTTTTTTTTTCCCCGGGGAAAAAGGATCTTTATTTTGTGCAAAAGGGAATCCAGCAAACGTGAGAAAAGGGGCGCTCCCAAAAAAGATGGTGTGGGGTTTCCCTCCAAAAAAGGTACCGGGGCGATCCCGGTTTTACTGGGTTACCTTAAAAAATTTAATTTTATCTTTAATTTTAAAATTATCAAATTTTAAAAAAAAATATAGTTCCCTTTTTCTGTTTTCACGGACATTAAGGGACAAAAAATTCAAAAGTCCTTTATTTGATGAAAACAAAACAGCAGTTTATTGCACACAGGAGAAAAGAAAAGGTTATACAAAAATTTGAAAAAGGGAAAAATAAAAATAAAAAAGAACATGTATAAATTTAGTTAGTTATATTTTAGGGGTTTTTTGTCCATTTTGTGGGTTTGTAGTTTTGGAGATTTAGCTGCTGAAGCTTCTGAGTGGGGACGCTGAGCTTTGAAGCGTTATGTTCAAGGGTATTTCCCAGAAAATCCCTCCTGTCATTTAGACCCTAGCTTATATACTGCTTGGAAAATTGAAAATTTAACTTCTCCTAACGGGTTTTGACTATTTTTCATCCCTCAGAAAAACCTATCGCCCAATTTGTATATTTAAATGAGGAAATGTAAGTTGAAATTTTTATTAATCTTTTTTGGTGTCCCAATACAACCTTTTTTTGAAATTTGGAAATTTCCATTTTTGGCTGGTTGTTTTGAGGCCCCCCCCCGCCGTACAGGAAAAACTCCAATATATAAGAAAGTAAAGGGAAAAGGTCAATGACAGTTTTGCAAGACGCTGGCTGTTGAAAAAAAAACCTCTTCACTTATTAACTAAAATTGCTATCAAAATTTGTATCTTCCATTATTTTTAATTTGTTAAAGCCCTTTCAGATTTTCTTATTCCTGCCCTAAATCACGCATTTTTAAAAGTATTATGGTTATTAAATGTTAGGGGATTATTTTACATTCCCCCTGATTATGTTTTCAAATATGTATTTCTCAATCAAAAACCATTCACAAAATCTTCTATCTCCGTATCTCAATCATATCCCAATCTATTGTTAGGAAAAAATTAATCCAATTTTCGCTTGATCTTTATAATTGGGTTTTTAAAAATTTGAATTTAAAATTTTGAATTGTTTCAGCATCTGTTTTATAATATCATCTTCTTTTTGATTTCTTGTTTTATTTGACTATAGAATCTCTTTATCCTAAATTTAAAATTTTTGATATAAAAAAAACCAATAATATAATAAAAAAATGATAACTATGGGGTTATATCTTTTCCCCTGCTGCTGTTTTTACTGATGATTCCGCCCAAAGGGAAAACCGATTTTTAAATTTTAACCAAAAGAAGTTGACTTTCTGTCCATTCATGTTCAAGTGTTCAAAATCTTTTTGATTTGTTTAAATAAATTCTGCCTCTTTTAAATTGTTGTGTAAATATTTAACAATCCCTTTATCTTTCTTTTTCTTCTGCCCAACTTTTCCCCCAGGGAAAACTTGTAACTGGGATACATTAATTGTATGGAAGATTCTATTTTTATTTTTTTCATTAAAGGATATCAACTTCCCTCCATTCAAGAAATGGATCTTAAAATTTTCCCCCTTAAATACAATTTAACCCCTTTTTGTCACTTTTTTCATGAACATGTTAAAAAGAAACCAAAAACTTGTTCTTTTTTGACTAACTTGTAAACCTTTTTTCCCTGGTTACGGGGTTTACTAAATCCTTTTTGGGGGTTTTCACTCTCAATTCTGCCTGACAAGATGTATGATTATGAAAACAAAAATGATATATAACCCTTTAACTTTGGCCAGGTAGACAGATCCCTTGAAAAAAATTTAAACATGAAGAAATACTATCTGACCCCAATTTGTCCCATTTAAACACAAATTTGAATATTGTAATTTAAAATAAATCAATTGGTATCACAAACGGGAAAACCCCAAATACAGTTTCTGGGCCAATTTGTTACCCCCGTTAGGAATTTGATGTACCCATACAATTTCTGACAAACCCCCCCAACCCATTTATTCCCCCATAAGTCAGTGTGTTCTAAATGAAATTTTTTTCTCGGGTAAATTTCTTTAACCAAGAGGGTGACACCACTTTGTAAACCCTGGGGGAAATCATTTTCAGATTAGTAAATACTCGATCTGAATCCTAGCATGCTCGGTATTTTGAGTTCTTCATCTCCATTAATGTTTTGTCACTTTTGGATGGAGAAACTGAAAAACCCCAAAAATTCTTCAGTTTTATAACCAAATTTTTTTTAAATCTGATTAAACTTTTTTGTAGTTTGACTCCTTTACCCCATGTATCCAATTTTTTAAAAATCTTTTTAAAAATAAATTCACACCCAGGGCTTTTAAAAAACAAAAGAAAGTACCTATTCCCCTAGAACTCCAACCAAATCTCTCTTTTTTTAAAAAGTTTTTGGGAAAATTACTCCTTCCAAACCTTGTTCAATACCTTTTCCATTTTAAAAAGATGGGGTTTGCATTGGGGTCCAAGGGGAGTTTTTCCAATCAGACTATTAAAATCCCACACCATGGTTGTGAATGTCCCATTTTTAAAATGGGTTTAGTTGGAAATGATTAATTTGAAAAGGTTTGATGGCTCTAATCTAACTCCAGTACAAATTTTTTTTAGGAGAAGATGTAACATTAACCCTTTACATTGTTCCTCTTTCCTATGTGGTACACAACATGATATACCCCAAACCCTTGGGGTGGATTTTCTGATGAAAAGTAAACTTTTTATAAAATTTTACTTCCCTATTGCCTCAAATGAATACATTGGTTGGGACCATTGAAAAGTTCCAAAAAAAGACTTTATCTCTTACCAAAAGTAATGATGATCTGGTTTAAATCAAGTCTTGTTTTGCATTTAACGCTAATGGAGTCGTTCCTTTTGAATATTTAAGAATTGGGGGGAAAATTTTATTTCCCGGGAACTTTAATGTTAGTTGCCGTAAAGACAATATTTACTTTCCCCAAAAGGTTTCTTTGTTTCGGGAAAATTCCATGTGTCATCCAACCCTTTCATTCCTTTGGGGAATGGCAAAAAACGTCAGGACCAAAAATTTTTCACAAAATTTTCTGTGTGCTAAACCAAATAATATTTTTTCGATTCCCCGATTTTCCCGTGTATCATGTTTAACCAATCCCGGACCAATGAGGGGTTCATCACCTTTATCACTATACTCCATGAAAACCTCTGTGGGTGAGCTTCCCAAAACCTGTCCTGTTGTTTGAATTAATTTCCTTAAAAATGAGTGAACTTTACTTGGATTGCGTAGCGTGTAGTTGAATGTCGTATCATGATGAAATGCTTTATGAAACATTTTGCACCGTATCCCATACAAAGGGTTTCCCTGAAATGTCAATTGAATTGTTTAAAATTTACGTTCCTCAAAAAAATTTCCAACTGTACCCTTGGCTTCCGAGGCGATAAAGTTGCTGTGTTCCCGGTTTAGATGCCATATAAACCCAAAGCTAGGAGATCACTCATCATAGCGTGAGCCCCAAGGATATAATTTTTTGTCGGGAAATCTGTTTCGTTTGCGTGGATTTCCAGAAACATCTTTCCTTTTGGGACTGCATATTGGATTTTTCCCTTTTATGGGGTTTAAAACCTGCAAAAACAAGCAGCATCATTTTTTTGTTATACAATTTGCATTGATCAACATGTCCCCCACAACTTCTTTGTCTGCGTATATTTTTCACCTTTTGGTGCTCTTTGCACCAAAATCATCCTTTCCCATTGTATCATTTTTCAAAGGGACCTTCCCAAGCTTTCCAAGGCCCCTTTTTCCTAAAGGTTTTGATATGATGATGCCCTTTTACAAATTTGGAAGAATGTGGTGGTACCATGCGTTCGTTCGGGATGCAGTGTGGAGAAAAAATTTTAGATTTTCCTGCATAATTGTAACCACTTGCCCTTTGCAAATTGCATTTTTTTGGGGTGTTGCAAATTTGGTTCATTGGGAAAAATAAAAGGTTTTTCCTTTCCGTCACAATTCAAAAGGGTTTACTGAGTTTTTTGGGACTAGTCGTCTTACACTCAATAAGACGAAAGGTATGACATCAACCAGTTATTCTTATCTAAAAAATTTTTTTGCTATTCGGATTTCACAGTTCTGTTCTTTCTTTCCACAATCCCTGTATGTGGGTGATGGGTACATGAAACTTTTGCTGTACCCCAAAAAATGCACAAACTTTTTGCATGATTTTACCTGTAAAAGATTCCTCTTGGAAGCTATTTTTTTGGGATCCCCCAAGTACAAAAAAATATCACTAATGCTTACGTAGATAAAGCTCTCTTTCCCTAACAGGTAAAAATTTTCCCCTTTTTGAAAAAAATCTCCACCACAAAAGATACCTGAGACCATGTTTCCTGAAGGAAAAGGACCAATTATCAATTGCAATGTAGACCAGGGACCTCTGCGGGTGCAATCCTAGGGTGGGGTTTTCCCCTTTTTAGGTCGGGGATTAATTTGAGCACAGAAAAAGCTGACTAAAAACAACCCCTGCACAGTGCTTCCATTTGCCCCAATAAAATTTTTTTTGAACTTCCAGCAATTTTGGGGCCTAAATGACCAAACTCTCATGATTGTTTTGTGTGAATTCCTTTTTAAAGTGTTTGGGCAAACGGGCGAAGTTGAATTTGAATTGTAAATAAGTCTGTTTTCAAAAACGAATGGGGTTTTTGGATCCTTTCGAGAATACAAGGGACGGGTCCTTTGCTTGTTTTTTTGAAAAGAAGGCAAATGCGTGTTGTCTTCCCCTGATGGAGCAACCTAAATGTTCTGGTGTTGTATTTTTTTTTCAACTGTGCTGTTCCTTCCCAATAATCGAGTATTTTTTCCCCTATAGTCGGGTCCTGTGTGTCTTTTTTGTGTGCCGTACCTGATTGGGTATGTTTGGATTTTTGGAAGCTAATTAAAAAAAATTCTTTCTTTTTTGACTTTGTGGATCAAAACCCTTTATTTGAAAAACCAAAAACCCCTCTCTTTTTCCAATGGAAAAATATTCTGTGAGAGATTAACAACATATAACTTCACTAAAATAACCAGCGGGTTTTGTTCTCTGTTCATAATCTCCAGTATGTTTGCAGCTTCCAACTCTGTTTGAGCTGAATAGTCCCCGGGGGCAAGCCTTTGGCATGATACCCTCTTTCGGATCCCAAAGGGGCAAAACCTTGCGATACTTTCCTTCAAAAAAATACGGATCCGTCAACAAAAACTGCTCTCGTTTTGTCTGTTCTTTCCTAAAAGGAGATACATATTTTTCCTGAAAATTGTTAGGCATTTGGTCGTTTTCCCCTTAACTGCATTAATTGGGGAAGAAATATTTTGCCCTTTGATTGCCTCAATTTGTTTGGGTGACAATGACAATAAAAGTGAGCAAATCCTGATGTGAACCCCCCGGGGGTTTTCTCCAAAAAAAGTTTAGGTAGAGTAGGAGTTGAAATTTTTTTTGTTTTAATCCACAATATGTTTTATTGTTTTTACGCAAGTAAAACCAACCAAATGTCGTGCACAGATTTAAACCCTGCTAACAGGTGTAAGAACCCGGAGTAAAAATCCCAAGGGTTCTCCACTAATTTTTCTGAACTGTAAAAGTACAGCTAAATTTCTCCTTGATGTTGTACCTGGGTTGCAAAAGGATTTTAGGAATTTTGTTGAAAGTGGGGTGCCTGCATCTTTCTTTAAATGCTCAAAAAGCTTTTTGTTGTTTTATCCCCTTGACCCAAAGAAATATCATCATTTCTTTCAAAATCATACAAAGGGTTTTTCCTTCTTGCAAATACTTCTTGAAATTTTTGGAGAAATTCCTAGGCCCAAAAATTTCCTTAACCCCTTGATTTTTTGGGATTGGGGAGTTTTAAATAGCTTCAATCCTATCCTGGAAAAGGGTGCGGTTCCAGGACTGAAGCAAACCCAAGGGTACCGACTCGTTGTTAAAAATTTTTTCCTTTTTTTTTGTTTAATTTTTAAACCCGTTCATGCAACAATGAAAGTAATTCCGCCAAATAAAAACAGGGGGTCTCTCTGTCTTCTTCATCAAAAATCATCATCAACATATTGGATCGCAGTCGGTTCTGGGAAAAAACCCCCTAGTGCCTTTGTAACGCCTGATGAAAAATATAGGAGAAAATGGGCCCCCTTCGGTAACCTGCGAATACAAATTGCCTCTGAAATTAAATGCAAAAATTATATGACAACTCCTTTCCGGGTAACTGGAAACCATTGTGATGTCCAAAACAGAGAAATACTTAGGTTTTGCATTCAATTGTGACATTAACATGAGTATTTCAACAATTTTGGGGTAAAATTTTGGGGTGTACCTGTTAACTTTTTAAATCCCAAAAACATCCTAAAGGAACCTCAGTTTTAAAACCCAGAGTGGATTATTTTTTCAGAATTTGCTTTAGTATAACGCCCTGTGAAGAACTCTTTAATAAATTTGAATGGGACCAACTGATTCAGGGGGCATTGTAATTTTTGGGGGTGGATCCCTAACCCCCAAATTAAAGTACATCCTTCATCAAACCCCCTCATTCCCCATATGAGCCACAAAGACGGGTTTGTGTACAGTGTCTCTCATTCTTTGTATTACCAGTTAGGCCTATGTGTTTTAGAAGATACAAATTGTCAAACAAATGTACCAAACGCGGCTGTATTCACAAGGATCAATAATACAAGTTTGGCTACACCTCTTCCAAAATCCCCCCTTTTTGCCTAAATCAATGACCCAACCATTTTCTTCATTTTTCGTTTATGATATTCTAACTAGGCAAAGCAAATTTCAAATTTAGTTTTTTAATGACGGGAATCTCTAAAGTCCCCAGGAACAAAAAATGCTTGGTTTTCCCCCCTTTCCAATGAAACCCAAAAATTTTACAAAAGGGGGAACCAGGGGGTAAGGAAAAATTAGGTTATCACACTCAACTGAGCCCGTATCAAAGAGAAAAGTCTTTCCCTTCCTTCTAAATTCCCTTTAAATAAGGCCCTTACATTCATTAAAGATATATTTTTTTAATAGTTCAAGAGGCCTTTGGGGGCACCTTTTTCCTTTTAGTCCGGTACGGTAACAAGGCCTTCCCTTTTTGGAATGGGCCTTGGTTTCTTACTGCTGTCAATGGGAAGTCCCCAAATTTTTCTCACTATTGTGATAACGCTGGCTTTTGTTCCCGGGAGGGGCTGTAGGCACAAGACCATTCTCCTTACCCCCCCGATTTTTGGATTTGGAAATTTTTTACATTGCCCCTTTCCCAAAGACCGGGTTTTTGGCAAAAAAAAAAACAAATTATGGACCCTTGCTTTTTTGTTTTTTGGCTTGTCCTTTTGGGAAAAAAAAGAACCCGTCGCTAATTTAGGCGATTTCTTTTTGAGGCATAATTTTCACTGTGCCCCGATTGTTCTTCTACATTTGAAATTTTTGCCTTTTTTATGGACCTTCAATATGATTAAAAAAAATGGTGGCTCATGTAATGTAGGTTTCTAGCGCAATTTTTTTCTGATAAAAATCTAAAATTAAATTTCCGAAATTCCAATCATTTGGGGGCTCCCCCCCTTCGCAAACCCATTATCATCTGTAGGTTTCTCAAATTTTTGTAGAAAGCAAAAGGATCTCTTGCACTGTGGGTTTTTGCAAAATTTAGAAAATTCTGAGGGGTGATTCACCTTTGGGGAAAAAAATCAATTGTTTAAGCCTTCCCCATCGTTGCTATGAACGATTTTATTGTTCATTTGTCCAGGTGTTCTGTAATCTTTTTTAATATGTGTAGGTAACCAGACCCTTAATAATTATTCTTTTGTTCGTGTGTTAAGTTAAATTTATCGGTTTGATTCAAAAATTTCAGCTTGTGAAATGCATCCATTTTTTCATATAAGCGGGGAAAATTTCCCTTTAAAATCTTAAACAATTGTTCGGGATCTTTAAAGTCAACTTGCTGCCCCTTTCAGGAGTCTGGTGTCTAAGGGCCCTGGGTCAACTTTCGTCTGACTTTTGGCTGGGACTCATTAGGGACATATGGGGGGCCCCCTGTTTCCCTTTTTTAGTCAAACTGTAGTGTTTTTTTTCCTGACGTAATTAGAAAATTTTTTGCTCCTTCTTCAAGTTGTCTTTCTAAATCTTGGTATAGGGCCAAAATGTTTTCAATTTGGACATGAAATACAATTGTTTTTTTCCCTCACTATGTTGATATTCATATCTGCTGTGTTTGTTTGTTTTTTGGGTTTTTACTTTCTTCTAAAAAAGTGAAATTTTTATAATTTCAACAAAATTTATAACATTTGCAAGCTTTGTTTCAACTTATCTACAGAAAACAATTTACTATCAATTTTCCTATTGTCTTTTCACATGACGGTACAAATTTTCTCCATAAAAGCCCCATTTTAAAGACGCTATCAATAGTAAATTTAATTTGCTTTTATCTGCATAAAGTAATAAAACCATCTTACCGTGTGTATGTCCCTTGTTCCTTCAAAGGCAGTCTGTTGGGTTCGCAGTGCGTATTTTTTTTTTTACCTCCCAGCCCCGTTTCGGTTGATGGAGTGCAAAGGTGATTTCCTCGTGTGAAACGGGATCAAAGGGGTTTTTTATTCTTTTTTAAAAATTCCCAAAAAAAGTGAAAAAACCTTCGGTGGTGTCCAAACACCCCCCCTTTTAACTTGCTAAATTTAAATATCGTTTAGCTCGAATAAGAATATAAATTTTATTTTGGTTTTTAAAAGATTATCTGACTGCGTTTAAAAAAACAAATTTTAGTACCCTTTCTGTTCCACGGGGACATTAAGGGGGGCAAAAAAGCGAAAGTTTCCCGTAGCTTGTGAAAAACAAAAGCAGTTTTTTTGGGAAAAACCTTGAGGCAGGTATATACAAAAAAATTATGAATATGGGGGAAAAAATTTAAAGAAAAAGAAAATTTTTTAAATAGTTTTTTATAGTCTTTTGGAGTTTTTGTCCATTTTTAATTTATTTTTTTTTTCAGCTGAAAGCTTCCTTGATTGGTTTGGAAACAGCTGGTTAAGCGTGTTGTTTAAAATTTTTCCAAAAGCCCCTCTGTCATTAGACCCAGCTTTACTGCGGAAAGACTCTGATAAAAAACTTTTTCCTAAAAGGGTTTTTTTTTTTAAAATCAGAAAAATACCTGAATTGAAATTTTTTTAAAGGGTTGTAAGTTGTATTTAAAAATAATATTTTGGAAAAAGCAACCCCTTCTTTAAACCTTGGAAAATTCTATTTTTAAGGGTTTTGGGAGTTTGGGCCTTCCCCCAACCAGTAAAAGGGAATCTCCCTCAATATAAGAATGTCAAAAGGGGAAAAGGTCAAATGAAGTTTTGCAAGTCGGCTGTTTTTTAAATTAACCTCCCACTTTATTAAAAATTTTTTCAAAATTAAACTTCCAATTTAAATTTTTTCAAGAATAACATTTATCTTTTTTCCCCCCTTTCATACCTCCATGTGCGAGGGGTCGCCAGAATCTGGGGATGAATAGGCTGATGTTGGGGGGGGGGGATTGACTAAAATCAATGTTTTGTTTTGGTTAATTTTCTCCCATAAAACTTGTTCATTTTAAATAAAAAAAAATTTGTTTATGCAATTATCGGGTTGCTCGGTTTAGGTTGTGCGTACCCCACTGGTTTCGCAATTTTTTATTTTTTTTTTTTTTTTTTCGTATTTCTGAAAGGCTAGACCCTTTCAGCAATTGGAAAATGCCCCCCAAAAATCCCAGTGGAACACGCGTGTTTTTTGTTCGTTTTTGTGAAACCCGGCGGTTGGGTTGATTCAGGCGACCCCAGTACATTAGGGTGGGGGGAATCCGACGCCGGACGGGAATACAAACAGTTCTTCTTCCGGGTGGTTTTTCGTTTTTTTGAAAACTCAGTAACAAAAAACTGTCTGTGTGAATTTCAGCACAGATTTTTTATTTAGGTCTATGGGGCCGGGGTTTCAGTGGATTTCGTGGTAAAAAATACTGAATTGTGAAAAACGACCAAAATCTGGTGCTGTTAGCCTAGCCAAACGAACATTAGCTGAGGGGGGTTATGCGCAAAGGGTTTTGTCGCAGGTTTGGGGGGGGCCAGGTCCCCATTGTGCTGTAGGTCCTGCAGGATCAGAGGTCCGTGGGGTCCTTCTTCAGGGTCCAGGTGAAGGGCTGGGACATAAAAAAAAATGTTGTGGACGCACTGGCATTGGAGATTAAGTGATGGCTGAAGTTTTTTTCCCCGTGTTTTTTCTTATCCTCCCCCGAATTCTTCATTTTAAAAATTTTTTTTCCCAAAAAAATAAAGCCCAATGTGCGACTGTGTAAAAAAAGCAGAATGAAATTTTTTCTTTTACCTCCAGTCTTTTCCGTTCATGGCCCTGAATGGGATTTTAGTTGAAAAAGACTTCTATTTTTAATTTTAGTTTAAGTATGCCCCGTTACCCTTTCGGTGTCCATTTTTCCAGTTAATAGCTTAATTCACATTCAATTCGGGGATGCAACCGTCCCTTATTCCTGCAGTACTTTTTTGGGTGAAAAAGCCACTTTTCTTTTAGTGTCCGGTTAAAATGTTCTTTAGGCCACGTTAGTCCCAGTGCTTGTTTTTTTCTGTCTCGTTATCCATCGTTTCATTATCTCCGTTTTTTGGAACTTTGCCGCAGAGTATTGGGGTTTTTGTCCTGTATTTGGGGCAAAAAAGAGCACTGTGTTGGGGGCAGGAAATTTTTTTATAGGAATTCGACCAGGGCCAAATGATCCTGATTGAGCCCCGCTGTTCCCCCACCACCCCCCCCGGTGTTTTTAAAGACTTGCTCCTTTCGTGCCGGAAGGGGTGAGTGCTTGGCCGCGAGACTGTCGGCCACCCGGAGATGTACGTGAGGTCATGAGGGAACACCAGAGCCCAGCTCCTGGAAAGGCGTGGGTTTATGTCTTTTTTTGGGCGCCATTTCTGGGGTCTGTACCAGGGTTTCGGAAAAGGCAAAATCGGGCCCAACAGAAAAAAAAAAAAAAAACCATTTTTTTAACCCCTAAAAAAACCAGAGCGCTTGTTGTTTTTTTTTTGGCGGGGGGCGGGCATTTCAATATAAAACACCAAACATGTTATTCTCCGGGGGCCTAACACGGAATATGTGAAAATGGAGGTTAGATTTTTTCTGTTTTAAAGAAATCAGGGGGGACGGTAAAATCCTGGGCATCAGCGGACCCCTTCCCTCCAGAAAATCCTATAAGCTGTATTATTTACTATTAGGGCTGTTTCAAACACGGATTTAGAAAAAAAAAAGCTGCCACATTTTGGAACGCGGCCCATTTTTTGGAGTGCTTTATTGCGTTATTATAATCGGTTTGAAAAATTGGAACGCCGCTCTAAATTTACGGTAATTCCAATAGCTTCAGGGATGAAAAGCTACTTGGGAATTAATGCGTCCGTCGCCCCCCTCCCTCCTCCCCCGCACGTTTACAAATTACGATGTGTAATGTAAAATACGGGGGGGTGGGGGGGGGGGGGAGGGGAAAATTAGGACATGTCAAATTATTAGCGGCGGCGAATCTACGCGCAGCGGGCCAATGCATAATCTATTTTTGGGGGGACACCAGCGGGCTGGCCGGGCCCCCCCGTTTTTTGGATTCAGCGCGCCGTGGTTCCAAAAAAACACCTGGGGGTAATAATTTGCGGCCGCATATATTATTGCGGCCGCATATTAAAGCCGTTATTCGGAACATAAAGGCTTTACACTTTCTAAGAAAAATGCAGATCCAGACCCCCTTTTTGAAAAACTATGTTAGTGGAATTCACATGGGAAACCATTTTTCTCTGGTGCTAAGTAGAGTTTTCCCACAGTCCTCAACTGCTCTTTACCAGTAAGATGAATTCCTTTCTATGTTTCTTGCTGATATGGTTATTCCTTTTTCCCATTTCTTGGCGTTAGTTAGGAGTTTCCTCTTGGACTATGGAGTCTAATAAAATTTCTGCTTTCCTCTCCCGCACCTTTTGATTTGCGCATGCAACTGGGGAATAGTGTATTCTAACAAGATTCATTTCTCAATGTTTGTCATGCCGTCACACAATCGCTTTCCATGTGATAGAGGAGCGTGTATTGGTGCCTTTTCTAAAAAAAAAAAAATAAACTTTAAAAAATTGGAAAAGCTTGCTGGTTATACAATCGACCTCATTTAATCAAGCTGAAAAAATGTTTAAGGGATGTCTTTGTTGCTCATAGCAACCAAATCAAAGCCCTATTCCTGTTAAAATTTTTTTTCCAGAGCGGTTTTTTTTCCTCCTCGTTAACTTTTTTAATTTTTACAAACCTTTTAACATAAGGACGTAGGGGAGGGCTTTTTTTAATTTTTTGGCGGAACAAAGATGTAACTTTCTAAAATTGGTTTGTTCATTTATTCACCAGTACCATAGAAAATAGATTTTTAACTGGTGGGGGAAGGGAAGAAAAACAAAAAAAAAACAAAAAACAAAAAAACATAATTCTGGGTTGGGTTTAAATGTGGAAAAAAAACAAAAAAATCGTAACTTTTGCCACGGCTTTGGCTGGGGGCGGTTTTGTTTTATACTGGGGGGATCGTTCTTTGTTCGCTTCAGTATAAAAAATAGAATGTTGTTTAATTCTGTATTCGCTAACAGGTTTATATTAAAAAACCAGAAAGCAAATACAGTAAACATGCAGGGTTATTTCATTTATTGTTTTGTGGTCACCATCACCAAAAAAAATAAAAACCTAAAAAATACAATTTAGTCTTTTTTTTTTAATAAATTTTTTTCCGCAGCGCCATTTTCTGCCCGGGCAACAATTATCTTTTTTTTAATTTACTATTTAACCTATGATAACCCTTGAGTGAGGGACCGCATTCTTTTTTTTTGTGGGGGCGCTGTGGAAAAGGTGTTTATTTTTTACCCGCAAAACTATTTTTTTTTCTATCTATGGCAAAAACGGTGTATACAGGGCAATCCTACCCCCCCAAAGTGGCGTTCCAAAAAAAGGGCCCCCTGAAGGGTGGGGGTAAAAAAAACATTGTATAAGTTAAGAAAAAAAAAAAAGGTTTAACAAAAATGTTTAAAAAAAGTTCAAAAGGTGGGGGGGGGGGACACCCAACCCCCCTGTTTGTCATTTTAACAAAATTTAAAAAAAAAACATAAAAGTACCAACATATTTGTATTCACCGTGGCCTTTTTTTAAAAAGTTGATTATAATTTATTTCTGTTAAGTTGGGCACACCATTTTCAAGAAAAAAAAAAAAATCCCAAAAACACCAAATAAAAAAAATTGGATTATGTGTCCCAAAAATAAATGTGGAATATAAGAAAGGTGATCAAAAAGTTTTGGCCTTGTATCCCAAAAAAAAAATTCATACCCAATAAAAATATTTACATTTCAGCTGGCAAAAAAAAAAAAAACAAATTTTTCCCTCAACTCAAGGACCTTATATGAAAAAAAAAAAAACTTAAAAAAAGTTATTGGGTTGCACAGAATATGTGTTGCAAGGGGGAAAGTTGTGTTTTTTTCTTTTTTTTTTTAAAAAAAAGTAACTATAATTTAATGGAAAAAAAAAAAATATAATTCAAATAAAAAAACATATTTGGTAATCCCCCATGGGGGAAATGTACTTACCCTGCAAGGGAAAATAACTAGGATATTTTGTCATTATAACCTCAACACGGTGGACAATTCCATAAAAAAAATTTAAAAAAACCCTACCAAAAAAAATGGTGCAAAAAAAGGGGGATCCCACATTGAAAAATTCACATTTTTTGTCTTCACAAAACTCAAAAAACCCTCTTTATGTCAATTGGTAGATAGAAAAAATAAGAAAACTTTATGGGCAGTTTGGGGAAGGAAGGGGAGAGGGGGAAAAAAAAAAACAAAAATTGACAAAGGGAAAAAAATAAAATATGGTTTCTTTAAATTAAAAAAAAACCCTAAAGCGATGTTCTCACTTTAAAGAGGATTGGTTTTTATGTTAAAAAGATTTTGCAAAAAAAAAAAAAAAAAAAATTTTTCATTGTGTTAAATAAATTCTTTTCCCAATTAAACAGTGTTTCCTACCTATTCCCTCCAAATAAATTCCCCCTTTCAAAGTCCCTGAGGAGATGTTCGATAGGGGTTTCCTTGATTAGGGTACCAGGCAACTTGGTTGCTAAAGTCTTTCAAGAACCTGTAATTGAGTTTCTCTCGTGGTTAGGGTCTTGCAGGCGGGGAGGGGTCGACTATTGGGCTAAACAGGGGGACCGGGTTGTCTAAGCTCCGCAGGGTCGTCAATTGCAGGGGGGGGACCAGGGGTAAGAAAGCCGTTTAAAAACCACCAAAAATTCACATAAATTAACAAACTGAAGAAAAAAATAAAAAACAGGGACTGACCTGGTAAGATGAAATCGATGTAGTGGAGACAAACCCCTTTAAGAGCACTATAACATTTTAAACTTTAAAAAATCCTGTTCACGCAATGTATCAAAAACTATTCCGTTTCAAGGATGGCTCGGAATATTTCCAATGCAGGTTTAGTTCTAGGCGTATTGTTCAAAAGTTTTTAACACAATAAAAAAAAAACCAATTGTAGTAAAGAAAAAAAAAAAAAAAATTGTTTTTTTGAATTTAAAAAAAAAAAAAAAAAAAAAAACTTTATTTAATATAAACAACATTAATATGGTTGTACAGGGTTTTACAATTAATACAGGTTTTTTAAAGTTGATATAAACAGATTTGGGGAATAATGAAAAGATATAACCAGATTATTCCTGGAAGTAAATGTGAAGAAATAGAAAAACGATAACCTTATTCAGGTTTAGCGAGTGATGTATGCAGTATAATAATGGACGAAATAAAATGGAAAAAGAAAAAAAATTCAATTAAAAAAAAAAATTTGGGGGGAGGGAAGAAACGGAGAAGGAAAACAGAGGGTTTCAAAAAAGGTAATTAAAACATTATAAAAAAAAAATACATATTAAAACTTTGAATTGAGGGTTTTTTTCCAGGGGAAAAAACCTACATGGGACAGCTTTATGGTAATGGGACTTTTTTTTTTGCTGTTGAGGGGGATTTAGTGGGGCGTAGGGTTGGGTCCAGTCTCTGTTAATGTAGGAGTTAGATTTTAATTTCTGCACCCCAGGAGATTATTATTTTCATAGGGTGGCTTTACGGAATTATTAGAAGGGTGAGAGGGGGGGACACAATTTCTAAAAATATTAAACGTTAATCGGTGTGGCCTGTGGGGGACAGCAGAGCTGACATTTATCTGCGGATGTTATTTTCCACCTGCTTCTTGCGTTATATGATGAGGGTTATTATGGAGAACGATTTTTTTCCGAATTTTTCCTAATTAGGAAACTTATTTTTTTTTTTGGCATTGGACATTGTTATAAATTTGAAGGCTTTAAAACAATAAATAAACTAAAAAATTTTAAAAAAAAAAATGGCTTTTCCACATAAAACATTTGATTAAGGCAGGAATCCATTTTTAAAGGGACGTTGGGTGAAAATTCGTTGCAGTTTTTCAGATGTAAAACATAGGGCAAAAATGGTAACCATTGTTGTTAAAAAAAATTGCTAAACAACACGCCCTCCGCATTGTTCGAACAAAAAAGGCACCAAAAAGGGCGGCACAAAAACATGTTTAAATATAAAAACATATATTTTTGGATTTAATTTTGACATCCATTATATATAGGCAGGGCCCAAGCTCACCACCGGGACATTCAAAAAAAAATTACCATGGAAAAAAAAAAAAAAAACTTTTTCAATGGGGTCGATCCTTCTCACGGAAATTCTTTAGTAAAAAAGGGGGCGAAAGAATTTTTTTTCGGTTTGAGAGAGAAAAACCAGAGTATTCCAGAATTAAACCTGGCGGCCGCCCCGGGGGCTCGCCGGGCAGCCCGGCAGCCCCCCTGACCAACAAAACCCCATCGGCGGCGAGTTTTGCACTGAACAAGGTTACGGGATCCCCCCCGGCGCGCCGCTATCCGCCCGCACGCCGCCCGGGATCGTTAGGTTTCCTAAAAAAACTGCTACACTGTCGCTTATAAGCTATCGGGCTTAGGGGCTTAGGGGGACCCTTGGCGGGAAACGGCCAGCGGGGTGGCAGTGGGGAGGGCGGGGGGGGGGACTAACTTGTAATGGTGGGTCTCCGCGGGACGGACCATTTTTTACTGGTTTAGATTGGCTTCCGGGCGGAGCAGAGAAGCTCCGCGGGAGTAAATTACTGTGGGGCCCCGCCCAGGGGTTAGGATGGGGCCCTTCCTTGTTGCGCGAACGGAGGGAGTGCACAGCCCAGGCGGCGTGCGGGCGTCATTTCCCTGCTGCCCACGCGCGGCGGGCTATGGTGGACGTTTCTCGCGCTGAAAGGAAAAGGGAACGGGAGCAGAGACAGGGGGAGCAGTGCGACTGGTAGGTAAGGTGCTGGGGTCAGGGTATTTACTTTTAATTAGCGCTATTTTTCATGGCTTGGGGTCTTTATTATTTAACTGTTTATATGTTGCAGGGAGGGGGGCATTATTATTGTTTATTGTGCAGGGAAGGGGTGGGATGCTAATTTAATCTTTTGTTATTGTTTGCAGGGGAGGGGGGATGTTATCTATTGTTATATGTTACCAGGTGAGGAGGGGCTATTCAATCTAATTTGTTATATTGTGCCGGGGAGGGGGGGCCTATGAAATCTAATTTTGTTAATATTGTGGCTGGGAGGGTGCCCTTATTATTTCTATTGTTATATGTGCAGGAGGGGGGCCTGTTTCTATTGTTATATATGTGCCAGGGGCGAGGGAATGCTATTTTCTAACTGGGTTATATGTGCAGGGGAGGGGGGGGTATTATCTACTGTTATTATTGTTTGCAAGGGGGGGATAGGGGATATGAATTATTGTTTATATAGTGTGGGGGAGGGGGGGGGGGGGGGCTATTTCTAATTGTTATTTGTTGCAGGGAGGGGATGATATTATTCTATTGTTATATTGTGGCAGGGGAGGGGGTGGGTTTTATCGTAATTGTTATAAGTGCCAGTGGAGGGGGGGGTGTTATCTATTGTTTATATGTTTTTGGCAGGGAGGGATGCGATTTAATCTAGCTGTTATATTGGTTTTGCAGGGAAGGGGGAATATTAATCTACTGTTTATAGTTGCAGGAGGGGGGGCTTATTATTCTACTGTTATATGAGAGGGGAGAGGGGGGTTATTATTTACTGTCATAATGGTGGCCAGGGAAAGGGGGGCCTTTCTTACTCTACTCTGTTATACGTGGCAGGGAGGAGCTTTTTTTATCTACATTTAATTTACTGTCCGCTGTGAGGGGGCTATTAAGGCCTTAGAACCCTAACCATTATGTGTGTCGAGGCCGCTAATAAAAGCTTAAACTACGTAATGTGTGCTGAGGGGCTAATAAGCTCCTAAAAAATTATAACACGTGCTGTGGGGGCCCTCCTTTCAAAGCCTATTTAAACATACCTTGCTGGGGGACCACTGGAACTGCCTATTATACTTGTGTGTGGGGGACACTAAAAAATCTTGGCCTATATACCTGCTTGGGGGGACCTGAAAAAACCCTGGGGCTATTAGATACATGCTTGGGGGGACCCTATAACAACGCTGGCCTATTACCTGTGGGGGGAAACCTAAACCTGCCTAGTTATATCCTGTGGAGTGGGGATAACCTAACCCTGGGCCTATATTTTACCTGCTGGGGGGGGGGGGGAACCTTTAAAACCTGGGCTATATAACCAGTTGGGGGGGGGGGGAACTAAAAAAAAAAATGCCTATATAATAAAACATGTGGGAAAAAAAAAAACCTAAAACTGCACTATTTATATACCTACTTGGGGATATAACTTTGCCTTCTATTTTTAAAGTAACTTTGGGGGGATCAATAAACCTTGCGCTGATATACCGACTGGGATCCATTAAAAACTGCTTAATATACTGTTGGGGGGTGGGACCATTTAAAAAAAAAACTGAAACACCTACTTACTGGGAGGATACTATAAAAGTATATAACCAACCTTCTGGGGGGGCGTTATAAAAAACTTACTTGGGGGGAGCCCTTTTACCTTCACTGGGGGGGGGGGGGGGGGAACATAAATTTTTACTTGCGTTGTGAAAAGGTCGTAACAGTTTCATTAAAGTACGGTTGATTAAGGGCCTCAAGCTTTCAAGTCAGTTGATACAAAAGGAGTTTGAGCAAATCGGACTTCAGGTTGGTGGATTCGTCGGTTGTTTAAGGGGGCCAGGTTTTGTTAAGGCCTTCAAAGTCGGTTTTGTCTGTTTAGACCTTTAGCAAAATCCGGACTCGGGGATATGGGGGGGACAAAGTGCTGTGGTTTGACCTCTTTTCAAAAATTGGAAGGGAATATTTTTACTCAAAGACAGAGAAGCGCAGAGGATTGTGGGGAATATGCAAAATAAGCCCTTTGGTGGGGCCAGGGGAAGCCACAAAAAAAGTGGACAACCGAGGGGAGTGTTGAAGCTTTTGTGTGGGCAAGGCCCTGGAGGCAGGGAGAGGCTTTTTGAGGTGAGGGGGGGAGGGAGAGTGCGGGTGGTTGTCAACAAGTGGGCTCATACCACCCATGCGGCGGACGGGCGGGGCTCCATTAATGCCGCGATGAGGGCTTCTGCTTTAATACAAATGTTCCCTGCCACAGCAGGAAAGATAAGCTAAAAAAAAAATCCAGGGGCGGGGAGGAGCAGGAGGTGGGTTTTCCACGGGGATATCTGTGGGAAAATCAAACTGGAGCTTGAGGATTGGGGGGGGTGTTGGCACTCAAAAAAATCAATGTTTTGTGGCTTTTGGTTTAGGGGGGGAATTGTTTCTGCCATCAAAAAATGTTGTTTACCCATTTTTAAATTTAAAAAAAACATAAATTCTGTTTATCCAATCGTGTCCAAGGGAGCGAAAAAAATAAAAAAATGCTCAAGGATTTTTAAGGATGATGCGTATTCCACTTGCGTCTCGGCAAATTTGTGTTGGGGTTTTTTTTTTTGTTTCCAGTATTATCTCGGTTCAAGGGGCTAGATCTTAATACACGATTGGAAATAATTTTGCAGCCCAAAAAAAAAAATCCAACGACAATTTTACTTTTGCTGGGATTCACGTCCGTCTGTTTTTTTTTTGTTTCAGGTTTTTCTTGTTTTGCAAAAAAATCCGGCGGTCGGGTTTTCAGGGATTTTCCAAAAACGACCCCTGTAAAACAATTAGGGGTCGGGGCTGCGGGGCGATTCCGACGGCCGGCGCGGCTGGGGAATTTTTACAACAAAAAAAAAACATGTTTTCTTCTCTTCCGCCGGTCGGGTTTTCGTTTTAGGGATAAAACCTCAGTAAAATAAAAAAAATAAAAAAAAACTGTGGCTGTGTAAATTACAGCACAGATTTTATGAGGGTCTATGGGGCCATTGGTTTACAAGTCGGATTTTCCAGGGTGGATTGCAAAATTTACCTGGAAAATCTGGCTGAAAAAAAAAATAAAAAAACTGGGACAAAATTTTCCGGTTTACTGGTAGAACCTTAGCTACAGGAAACATTGGCTGAGCTGGGGTTTATGCGCAAAAGGGGGTGTTTTGTCGGGGCAGGTTTTGGGGGAGGTGGGGGCCAGGTCTCCCACCTTGGTTTTTTTGCTGTTTAGGGGTCACTGGCCCAGGGATTACCCTACGGAGGAAGTTCCGTGGGGTTCCTCTTCAGGGCGTCCCAGCAGGAATTGGATGTTAGGGGGGACCACACTAAAGGGAAAAAAAAAACACCAATTTGTTTGGGGTGGGGAGGGCCCACGTTTTATGGGCATTGGAGGATATAAAGAGATGGCTGGCTGATAAGGGCTTTTTTTTGGTTTCCCCAGTTTTGCGGTTTTTCTTATCACATTCCTCGCATATTTTCTTGATATTAACTTTATTCTATTCCAAAAAAAAAGTAAAATAAAGCCCCCAATGTTTGCCGTGCCCACATGTAGTACAAAAAAATAGCAGAAATGTTTAATCATTTTTTTTCATTTTTAACCTTGCCAGGTCATTCCAGCATTTTCCAGTTTGGCCCATAAGGAAAGGGGGATTTTTAAGGGTTAGTAAAGATCCTTCGTTTCTTTAAAATACTTTTAGATACAGTGAAAATGTTCGCCGTTATTTTTCCTTCGGTGGTCCGTTCATTTCACAGTTACATCAGGCATCAAAGTTGCACAAATTAACCTTGTTAATCTGTGTTTTTGGCTTCACAGATTGGGCAATCACTTCACGTTTTCAGATATCCGGGGGAGAAGTCTGCAAAGGGGTTTCCCCTTATTTCCACTGCAAGCTAAACGGCCAACATTTCATTCTTTTTTACTGTATTGTTCCGGTTTTTAACATTTGTTTTTTTTTAGGGCCAGTTTACTGGCAGTTGCTTGTTTTTTTTTCTGTCTCGTTTTAATCCGGTCGATTTTTTCGTTATCTATGCAACGGTTTTTTTCTGGGAAAAAACGTTGATAAGGGGGCCGCAACCGCAAGATTCAAAATGGGGGGTGTCCTGTATTTTGGGGGGCAAAACACAAGGAGCGCACTATTGTTTTCATTAGGGGGCAGGAAAACTTTTCTTTTTTTAGGAGAAATTTTCAGGGGGCCAGGGGATGAGGGTGCTAAAAAATGGGGAAAAAAAAAAAAAAAAAATAAAAAAAAATTTAATCACCCAGCGGCAACCACTGGATTTTTACCACTGGATTTTGGAGCGCTTCTCGTGTTCCCCACCCCAGCCCCACGGGTGGGGGGGGGGAAACATTTCTACAGGGGACATTGCTCACGGTGCCGTCCCACGGGGAACACGGGAGGTGAGTGCTTTAGGCATGAGGGGGGGGGGGATACCTGTATACTTGGCTCCGGCCACCACGACGATGTACGGTGAGGTTCACTGCAGGGAAAAAACACCAGAAAGCTTTTCAAGGTGCAACTGGAAAAAAAAAGCGTTCGTTGCTGGGTTATGTCTTTTTATTTGTGGGCAATTTCTTGGCGCTTTGTTAACCAGGGTTTCGGGGGGAAAATCGGCAGAAATAAAAAAAAAACCATTTTTAAAAACCACTAAAAAAAAAAAAAAAACAAAACCAGGCGTGGTCTTTTTTTGGGGGGGCATTTTCCAATTTAAAAAACAAAAACAATCTGTTATTTCCTCCCGGAGGCCCACCAGGCATATGTGGGGAAAAAAAAATGCCGGGGGGTTCAGGAATTTTCTGTTTAAAGGAATCCCCAGGAACGGTAATTTTATCGTTCTTTCAAAAGGTTTTCGGGGGGGATGGTCTTTCTCGGGTTTGCGGAATTCGTCCGTTCCTTCATAACAACTCTGAAGAAATTGCGGGGCCTTTTCCATTTCCGAAAAAAAAAAAAACCAGGGCGGAAAGAAATTGTGATTTTGTTCAGGTTTTTTCGGAACGACGGTGGTTGGGGAAAATCCATTTTTAGTGTAGGCATTTTTTTTTACTGGACGGATTATTTCTAATTAAACCAGGTCTATAGAGGGATTGGTGTTCAAATTTGGCAAAAAAAATAAAAAACGGTTTTGAAAAATTCCCGACAAGAAACCATTTGGGGGAATAAGGGGACTAATAGGTGGACATTGGAAAAAAAAAACCAGGCAGGAACACGAAAAATAGCCCATTAACATTAATTGGCATTATTAATTAAAGTTTTTAACAGAACAAGTACTAAAAGTTCCACAAAACCTATAGTTTTAACTCAAAAATAAAAGCCAGTAGGAAAGGAAAGGGAATAAAAACCAGCCCATCACCTTAGGGGAAGCATTTTTATGGAAAAAACCAGGAAAGGCAAATTATAAAAAAAAATTGATGGGGGGACAGGGTTGATGGAAAAAAGCGCCAAACTTTTAAAAATCATAGGCTGAATAGAAAAATAAAGAAAAAAAAAAAAAACTTTTTGTGGAAAAACAAAAGCGAATAAGGAAAAACAGGGGACAAAAAAACAAAAAACAAATCACAACCTCTATTTCGCCACATTCCCGCCCACCTTTTGTCCTCAATTTTACCAAACATAAAGCAGCTACTCAGGCAAATCTATCTGGCCCCATGAGTTGAAACAAAACACTCACGGTGGGGCAACCCCAGGGGTGGTATTTGTGTCCTTTGTACATTGGCAGTGGGTGGTCAAATGGCTTCATTTTTATCAGGTGTAGCAAGGATTCTTGCATGGGGTAAGGCTACAGGTTACCTCTATCAGGCCTTGGGGGTTGGAGGGGTGTTCATCTAACGGTATGCCAGACGGGGCCGGCTTTTCCCAGGAGCATGGAAAGGGCGGCGGGAGACCCCGCCGGGCTGGCTTCACATTAAAAGCTTGCGGTTAAAAAAATAACAAAAAAATGTCCTTTTTTCGGGGCCGCAGTTCGGCCAAAAGTTGCTGTTCAGAGGCCAACACAAGTTCACACTTTGCGCGGTTTTTTCGGGAGGAAACATCTGGCCCGGGTTCTCATTGGGGCTTTTCTCAAACCAAACAGACACGGGGGCAGGGAATCTTCGTTTACGTTGCACGATCAATAAAAATAACTGGTGTTTATGTGCGAAAAATTAGGCAATAGTCTCTGCAGTAGCGCGGGGGCTTCTGCCAGGGGTTACACAGGTATCAGGTTACCCAAGGGGAGAAGGGAGGATCGGGCTGGTTGCTTTTAGCTCTCCCGATTGCTCCGGATCGGTCTTGCAAACTTTTAGCCCAGGAAATCGTTCAGTTTTTTCCGTTCGGGGATTTGCCGTTAACGGTTCTTTTAGCTTTGGTTTTCCTCTCTCCTCTGGACCGGAGCTTTGGCAATAGAGTGCAGGAAAAAAAGCTACGGGTAGTGCCAGCTCCGTTCAAAAAAAGGGGTTTGAAAGGAGGTGACGGTGACGGCTTATTTTTCTCAATTTCCACCTGGGAAAGAAGGTTTGGGTGAAAGAGAAAAAAGGTTCATTCCGGGCGTGTTTTTTTTTTTCTCTTTCAGGTTTGCAGTTCAAAAAGGATTCTTTGGGTCGTCGGGGCCTCCTGTGGAAAAATGAAAAAAACGGTCGAGGGACTTCCTTTTGACAATGTCTTCTTGAAGGGCAGTAGATATTCGTTCGACTCCCGTTTTGCAGGCTTTTGAGGAGCACTTGTTTCAAATTGGGAATGAAGCCGTGTTTCTAATTCCTTTCCTTTCACCCCACATATCGGATGGATGGTGGTTTCTAAGGCCTTTGTAGCTTCCCATGCATGGTTTGCCCTGGGCTGGTCTGGCGGAAAAGGAAAAAAAAAACAAAAAATAAAAATTAAAACCTTGTTGCACTGCCTTTAAAAAAAAAAAGGGCAAGTGCTTTGAGCCAACAGAGCTGCTTCCACAAAACTCTGACAGGCAAATCTTTTTTTGAATTGCGATAAAAAAAAGGGTTTATTAAAAAACAATAAAATGGGGTCTAAATACTGGGCAGGAGGGAATCCTAGGGGCCGGGCCACAAGCATCGGGAAAATAAAAAATTTCTTTTCAATTCCCAAATGTACAAGCAATTTAATTGAATATTCAAAATCTTCCTAAGTGGGATTATGGGATTACAATGGCTAAATTATAGCAGGAGTTTTTTTAGCATGCCCATTATCCCACTTAACCATCCATAAACATTTTTACTGTGTAACGGTTTTAATAAAAACTCGGTAAGAGTAAAAATCTAGGCTTCTAGACTGTGTTGGGGGGGAAAAAAAAAGGTTTTTAGTGAGGAAATAAAAGTGGGGGAGGCGGGATATTGTCAGGAGGGGGAGGGTGGGGATTTAACAAAACGCAAAAAACAAGCTGCAGCTGCTTTATTAAAAATGGTATGCAACAGTAGAAAACATTGGAAGGGAAGGGGTTTTTGGGAATGGGGACAAAATATTGGAAGGCAACAAAATAACAATCAGAAAATAAGGGGCATTAATAAAAAAAGATTCGGTCGTTCTCTCCAGATCATTCCCGGCTGGTGTTTAATATTTGAGGCTGGCTGGGAGGATTCAAAGCCGTGACCAATCTCCCCCGGGTGAGAAATTCCTCCTTTACTATTTTTGTGTAAATGTTAGGGCGGGTTCTGGGAGGGATTTTTTCCATTAGCGCTTTCCTTAAAAACACCAGTGTCATAATTGCGGGGAGGCCTTTGAAATGCGGGGCCGGCAACTAGGGGTGTACCCAGGGAGGGAGCAGCCCAATTTACAGGGGCGAACGGGTACGATGTGCTATTATATTTTTCTGGGTTAAAACGGGGGAAGATCTTTAAGTTTGTGCGAAAAAAAGGGGAAATCCAGGCAAAAATAACCCTCTGAGCAAAGGGGGCGGGGCTCAGAAAAAAGATGGTTTGTTTTTGCGGGTTCTCCTTCCACAAAGGGATTCCGGTTTTTACTCGGGGTTTAGGGCTTGCATTTGGACAAGGGATGGAGGGGAAAAAATCTTTGGGCAAAAATGATTTTGTTTGGGTTGAAAGGGGAGAAAAAACAGGGAGTAATTAAGCTCAATTTTGCCTGCACAAATTTTCACGGCGGACTCCACCGGACAAAAGGGGCTGTGCTTTGCTCACAAGAAAACATGGAGATATTCTTAGAAAGGAGGAGGCGCGAATAGGGTCATGAAAAAAAATCCAGCACTCGGTGAGGGGCGGGGGAGTCACAGCGCGCGGGGGAGCCCAGAGCAGGGGGTTTTGGGAAAGGGGACAATGGCGGCTGCGCTGGAGCAGGGGAGAGCTTGAGATTCCGCGGCCCGAAACAGGGGCCGCAGGCGCAGAGGGGGGGGGGGGGGGGGGGAAGGGTGTGGTCCCCCACATAAGTGCGCATTTGTATAATCACGCATGGGGGAAAAAAAGTTCATCAGCGCTAAACCAATGGCTGGGCTCGGTATTTATTTTTTTTACCAAACCCGACTGCGGGCTAAAAAAAACCCGCAAATTTTGGTCACCCTTGTGGAACTGGAGGGCCGCTTCAACCTTCATACCGCCATGGTGCAAAGGAAGAGGGTCGCCAGGGGAAAATCTGGGTGGATGATAGGGGCTGATGAAATTGGGGGGGGAGAAGGGACTAAAAAAATTATAAATGGTTTTGTTTTTGGATTTTAGAAATTTCTGCATCAAAAAACTTTCTTTACAATTTTTTAAAACAAAACTTTAAAAAAAACTTTTGGTTTAAGCAAATGTTATCGGGTTACTTGCTTAGGTCTTTCTAAAAGGGATGATGCGTTTGTTAATGGGAATAATTCGATTGCCAAGCTTTCAGAAAACATAAAAACATTAGGTCAAAACAACTTTGTTTGTTAGACTGTAAGTAAAACATGCTTAATACGGGGCCCCCATTTTGGAAAAAAAGACCCAAATCACAAAAAAAAAACATTATTTTTTAAAAAAAACATTAATATTTGGGATCTATTCTTTGGGGGGACCAAATATATTAAGGCAGCCCAGCTCCCACCCACGAGGCCATCAAAAAAAAAATTACATGAAAAAAAAACAAAACTTCCTGGTGTTTTCCTCTCCACTGGGAAAAAATTTCTTAAGTAAAGGATTTTTTTTTTTTTTTTTTTTTTTTTTTTTTGTAAAAAATTTTATTAACATTTTAATCAAAATTAAAAATTTTTTTAAAAATATAAATGCAATATGCAAGAAAACAAATTAAAAAATAAAGGTAATAACTATACAAACCCAATTTAAAGTGCAAAAAGAACCTAAACCCTTTTAACCAGATTGTTTCCATTTTTTTGGAAATTTTTCCCACACTCCCTCTGCATCACCCAGCACCAAATTTTCGCACACCCCTGAAAAAAAAACCAAATAAAACCTGCTAAAAAAAAAATTAAAACAGCCCCTTTTTAACACCCCAAAATTTTCCTTTTGAAACAGATACATTTTTCACATCATACAGATTTTCCTTCAAACCCCAACAAAAAAACCCCCCCAGACTTTTTTTTTTAAATCTTTTGGGCAAGGCCAACCCCAGAAATCCCAAAAGGGCCCATGTCAGGAAAGCAAACCTGCCCAATCTGTGATCAATGGTCTAAAGTTTGTGTGGGGACCCCTTTTCATATTGACAAAACCCAAACAGATGGGGAGGGTCCCAGTACGGGCCCAAAATTCGGGCCCCTAGGGCACGTTTCAGTTCTCACCAGTCCTCTCCTCTTTTTGTAATTTTTCCCTGACTGGCGGGGCCCCCCTTCAGCTGACCACATGATGTCTTTTGTGGGTTTAGTGCCCCCACCTTTCTCCAGAAGTCTCCAACCGGGGAGAATCCCTTGACCCCAAACATGTTTATGTCTGCCCATTGTCCTTTTTCTGCAATAGCAAAAAATTTCTTTCTGTTAAAACAGATCAGAATTAGAGACCCATTAGCCTGTTCTTTTTTGATGAATCTCCCCAAATCTAAAGTACCAGCTTGAGCGAAAAGTGCAAAAAGGTTTGGGGAAAGGGTTTTGTGTTTTACCCCATTTTAAGCACAAAGAAACCCATCCCCCTGTATACAAAAATTTTCATATGGGAGCCCTTTGGGAAAGGGCTCTTCAGGGGGCAAAAAGCCCCAAAATATATACGGGTTTTAAAAATTTTTTAAAACCCATTTTTAAAGTCGGGGAAGTTAAGACCACCTTTGGGCTTTCCCCTTGATGACCGGGGGCGCGCCTGCCCCTCGCTCCTTTTTGAAACCCCCAAAAAGAAAAAAAGCATTTTTTCAGCCTCCTACCTTTGCATTTTGGTCGGGGGGAAGATTTTTGGCTAAATAAAACCACCAGGGGGAGAATAACGGGATTTGGGACCACTGGGGTTTTTTCCCTGTGAAGCAAAGTTCCCTGACTTCCAGTAGCCCCCAATTTTCCCCTCTCCCTTCTGTCACAAACATCACCCCAAAGTTTCCCTGGGCATCATCCCCCCCCCCCCAATTGAACTTAACACCAAAGCATTTTTAAAGGTATTAAACCTTCTAAAAACGCCCACATCTACAGTTTTTAAAACGGGCCCACCAAAAACTTGATTACATTTCCGGGGCCAGTTTGACTTTAAAAGGGCCAGATGCCCCACAAAAGATTTTAAATGTGGACTTGGCTCGGGTTGAGGTCCATTTTATGTTTTTTCCCAACAATACACAAAACCATCCCTAAATCCAAAACCCTTTAGTTTGCCCCTGCGTTTCCCAAAGGTAAAAGGGATGCCCTTGACCTTTATCTCTCGGGAGCATGCATAAGGGGTTCCATTGCACATAAAAAGACCAGGGGAGAGGGGGGGCACCCCTGCCCTAACCCTGAGGGGGACTCAAATTTTTCCCTCAGTTTGGAAAAAAATTTTACCGGGAAATTTGCTGCTGATGTCCGGTGAAACAAGATTTGTTTGGCTTTTAGTAAATGGCTCAGGGAAGCCCATAGCATTCGGGGATTTGAAATAAGAAGGAGGTGACAACCTTTCAAATGCCTTTCAAAGTCCCCCAGATGGGAAATTTGAAATTTTTCCCCTGTCTCTCTGCAGACTGTCCCATATACATCTCTAAAGCACAGTGAGGTTCCCCATGATAGATCTCCCTGGCCCCTGGGGCACACCTGCTCCTCCTCCCATTTTTACCGGGGAGGGCATTGGCCATACGTTTTACAAGCATTTTGGAAAAAACCCTTTGTATTCGGTGTTTAAAAAAGGGTTAAAGGGGCGCCAGTTTTTCAAATCCTTTGTCGCCTTTCTTAAAAACTAGAACAACTATTTCCCTCCTTCTTTGTGTCCAAAAACTGCCCTTTTTGCCATATTTTGGGTAAAAACTGCAGCAGATCTGGTGCCAGGAAACCCAAAAAAAGGGTAGAAAAAATTTTCCCCCTTAAAACAGGTAACCCCCGCCCAAAGGCCCGGGGCCCCTTTTTTACTTCCCTTTGGACTGAAAAATACTTTTTCCCTTCCCCTTTCTGTAAACCCACGGCTAAGACACGGGCAATCCCCCGATGCACGTTTTTGCTGGGTCCCCTATCACCCTTTCCCAGCTCAGGATTTTGGGTTTTTGGCGCTATAAAAGGGCCGGTAAAAAAGACTCACTTCCTCTATTGGGCCCCTGCCCTTTCTCACCCCTGACCATCTGTTTTTTTTAAACCTTTAGGTGGATTTGGGGTGGGGTTTTTTTTAAAAAGAAAAACCTTGGGGCAGCGCTCTTTCCTCCCCCAGGACTTTAATTTTTTTGCCTGGTACACAATTTGTTTGCCCCTCTTCTTAAAGGAATCTGAACCCTTTCCTGGCTTGGCAGATTAAAGCAAAACTTTAAAACCCCCCTCCTCCTCATTTTCTGTAAACATTTTAACCGGGGAAATGTGTTTCTAGTAAATTGTACCCGCTGTAATTTTGGGCTTTCCTTCTCCCTGAATTTTGGGAAAAAAACTCTTTGGTCTCATCTTCACCCACCCCCCACCAGTGAAAGGGATTGGGGGGAAACAGCCTGCTTATTTTTCTCCACTGTGAATACTTGGCAGAAAATTTTGCTGATCATTTGCCCCCCTGCTCCATTAGACTTACATTCAGTTTCCCAAACCACCCCTTTTTCCTGTCAAAACAATGGCCACTAATAGTGAAAGAAATACAAACAGCCTCAGGGGTCAGAGAAAGCCATAGCCCCCCCTCCTGCCACTTTTTGGGGTACCTGGAAATTTTTAAAAAGGACACAAAGATAAAATCCAGCCAAGGGGATCCCCCCTCTGTCACCCTTGAAAAGGGGCCGGGGGGGGTTTAAATTTTTAAAACAAGGACCCCAACCTTTTTTTAAAAAAGCAATAAAACAGAAAATATTATTTAATAAAGTACTGGTGACATCATTTTTCTCCCCCTCCATGGGGGCAGTTAAAGCCCCCTGCCATCAGGAGCGGGTGGACCTCCCGGGCAAAAACAGCTTTCCCTTTTCTCAAACATTTGCTTCCTACATTCTTTTTTTCACAGGAGCGAAACATATTAAGGATCCGGAAAGTAATTTTTATAAACTTCACATAAACCATAAACACCGCCCCCGGCTCTATGACCGTGTACTTTTCAATAACAAAGTTATGGTTTTTTTAAAAAAAACGCCAACCCATCATTTTTTTTTATGGGGGGGCAGACCAGACAGGGGCCGTGTTTTCCAAAACCCGACTCCCTTTGGAAATTAAAAAGTAACCCCCCATTCTTGCAAAAAACAATATGTCCGCAGGCTTAGACGCAAAATCCTCCCCAAAATGGCTGCTCTTGGGGAGCATTGTTCGCAAAAAAACCCTCCCCATTGAGGGACAGTAATTAACATGAAAATTAAAAGTTATAATAATTCCCCGCCATGATATTTTCAAAATGTTGGGCCCTCTGACAAAACATCCATAAAAAATTTTTCCACATAGCCCCTCTAAGTAAGGGGGGGTAGAAACCCCCTGTCAGCATCTCTAAACCGGTTTTTATCCTCCAATTTTTGCTAACACCGCAAAGGTATTGTATCCCCAATGGGGTTGGTCGCATGGATAGCCGGGGGTGGGGGAATCTGGGGGCCCCCCAAAAAACGTTGCCGCTTAGGGGTGGCCCTGCGGGCCACCCCCCAGTCCCCCCCTCTTTTAGCTTGCTTGGGAGGGGGTAAAAACCAGGACTTTTAAAAAACCCCCCCGGGGGAGCTCCCCCATCTACAGTCCCCCGGAATGACAAATCCCCCCCAAAAAGAAGCCAGGGGAAACTTTTCGTACTCACATGGGCCATGCAGAACTTTTTTTCCCTTTGGCGCAGCCGAGCCGGTTCCCCCTTTTGCTCCCCCGGCCCCTTCAGAAAAACAACCCTCCGGCCCCGTTTTTGGGTTGTGATTCGCAGGGTACTTGCGCATTCGTGGGATTAGCGGGGCTGGTTTCTTGATCCGGATCCCCGGACGGGGTCTTCCCGGATGGCAGATGAATGCAGGCCCATGAAACAGGGGCTCTTTTTTGGTTTCCCCTGTTTCGGATCTTTCGTGAAGTGGGCGCTGGGGCCCTTTGGGTGGGCCCTGGCCCAGGAGTTTACCCCCCCCCCCCCAAAAGGGTTTTCACAAGGTTCTCGGCCACCCGGGCTCATCCCTCTCCGCCCTCGGCCGGAGGCTGCAAGTCCTCAAACGAACCGGGAGTCTCCAGAAAATGGCACCACTTTTCCCAGCACGGGCTGCTTTTGGCATACCTTCTGTTAACGCTGAAAAACCCTTTTGGGCAGTCTTTTGCCCGATTTTTTGTTTTTGACCCCACAGGGCACACCTTACGTGGCTTTGGGGGACGACCCCTTTTCATGGGGCCTTTCTCCCCACAATTGCGACGAACGTCCTGAGGGCAAATCACCTTTTTATGGCCAAACTTGGGGGCATAGGGGGCAATAGCGTTGGGTTTGGCCCCGGGTAGACGAGGTAGCCCCCCATTACCTCCCAGAGAAATGATGCGGGGGGGTTACAATCCCTCCAATGCCTCAGGGTCTGGTTTGAAGGCGGCCCAGAACGCAGTTTTTTCCCCTTGGGGATGCCCCCTGTTTTTCAGTTTGCCCCCCCTCTTACGCTAGAACAGTACGCTGAAAGGGAAAACCACCACATGAGCGAGCTCCGTAAATGATTAAATAAGTTCAAAATTTCCAAATGGCTTCCATCCCTCTGGAACAGCGGCAGGAAGCGGAAAAACGGCCCCCAAATTTTTTTCGGGTGTTTTTTTTTTTTTTTCCCCCCCCCCCCCGCCCCCCCCTTTTACACTTTTTAAAAAAAATCCGGGATCCGACATGGGCAGGGAAAAGGGGCATCAAAGACTCCTCTTTAGAATTCCCCACTGCAAGCAGTAGACATGGGTCAGAAAATTTAGCTTTCAAAGTCTTGAAAAGAATTTCTTCCCATAAATTTATCCAAGCCACATCTGCCACCATCTGGCTTAACCCGGAAACAAAGGGTTTCTGAGTCCCTGAGACCCATCTTCAGCTAATCTCTCTTCCCCGCAGAAAAGAAAATAACCATTTACAACAAAGCAAAAAAGGCAAAAAAAGCCCCCAGGCCCGACTGCAAACAAAAGAAAACCTCTAGGGGGAAACCTCAAAAGATTTTTTTCGGTCTGAAAGAAAACCCGAGTGAAAGATTTTTTTCAGGGCTGAAAAAAAACCAGAGTATCCAATAACGGCGCCCCCCCCGGGGGCCCCCGGCCGCCCACAGCCCCTTCACACATCGCGCAAATTCAAAAAACAATTTCTTTTGCTCTCTTCACCCCTTTTGAATTTTTTCACAAAGGGAAAAAACAGGGGCATTTTGGGATATGCAAATCAGCCCCGGGTGGGCGGAGCCACAACGCGGGACCCAAGAGGGTGTGGAACGACAAGTGCAGCCCGAGCAGAGGGGGCGAGCTCCCATCCCGGGGCCGGGCGCAGCCCGGGGGGGAGGGGGGGGGGGTGTCACCAAACTGCCGTACACCGCAAGGAAAGTCATCCCCGCTAACACTGCTGCTCCGGCTTTTTAAAAAACCCCTGTGGGGGAACACATTTTCACCCCCGCTGCTGGAGCCGCTCCCCCCTTCAAAAAACCTCCAATTTCAGAAAAAGGGGCCCCCAGAATCTGGGGATGAATAGGCTTTATGATTGGGGGGGGAGAAAACCAAAAATCAATGTTTTTTTTTGGGTTTGAATTTCTGGGCCCTCCCAAACCCTTCTTTTACATTTTAAACTTTAAAAAATTCTTTTTATGCAATTTACGGGGAAATTCTCGGCTCTAAGGGTGATGCTAATGAAATTCGAAAGCGCTTTCAGAACCCTAAAACCATTGGGCAAACTTTTAAACATGTACGTAACATGCTAATACTTCCCCCCCCTTTGAAAAAAGACACAAAACACAAAAATTTTTTAAAAATAATTTGGATCTATCTATATTTTTCATATAAGGTCTTGAGTGAGGAATCGTTTTTTGCCAGCTGAAGTGTAATTTTTATTGGTATGATTTTGGGATACATGCAACTTTTTGATCACTTTTTATTCCAATTTTTTGGGGACACCAAATTTTTTTTGTGTTGGGATTTTTTTTCTTGTATGGTGTGCCCTGTACAGGATAAATGATCAGACTTTTACAAAAGCGGTGATACCAAATATGTGGAACTTTATGTTTTTTATTTGTAAAATGACAAAAGGGGGGTGTCTTGAACTTTTAACATTTTAAAACTTTTTTTTTCTTTAAATTATACATGTCTTCCACTCAGGGGGCTTGACCACTTGGGGGTAGGATTGCTTGTACACCGCTCTGCGTATATAAAAAAAAAAAAGTACACTTCAGCCCACATAAAAATGCACCCTCATTTAATTTTCATAGGTGAAGAAAAAAAAAAGTATTGGTGCAAAAAATGGCGCTGCGGGAAAAATTTTAAAAATAGAAAATGGATTTTTTTTCATAGTACCAAACCATAATGAAAACCCTGCATGTTTGGTATTGCTGGTTTTATATCAACCTGTAGAATACAGATAACACATCATTTTTACCGAAAATTGAACGCCATAAAAACAAAACCCCCGCAAACATATTAAGCTGTGTGAACATACCCTTTTAGGCCCGTTCCACGGCTTATTGGCCGGTTTGCCCCGTACCCCCCGCGCCGGATTTTCGCTGCAGTACGGGCCAATCCCCCCTGTCATTACGGTAATCCACTCTCTCATAGAGAACTGGGATTCCCGTCCTCCTGACATGCACATTTTTTAAAACAATGCATTGTCTTGGGGCCGGACGGGCCCCCCGCCGCGCCCCTTATTCACGGCCCCCCCCCCCCCCTTATTCAGGCGGATTTGTGACTCAATAGGCCCCAAAACCCCGGAATAAGCCGTTGAACACGGCCCTTTTAAATATAACAAGTTATAGTGAAAAGGATTCCGGAGAAGTGTCGCTGATCCAGGGATTTCTTCTCATTGCCAGATTGGAGTCAGGAAGGAATTTTTTCCTAAATGAGGACAATTGGCTTCTACCTCATGGGTTTTTTTTTGCCTTCCCATGGATCAGGGGGGTGCTAAAGATCTTGGCCCGGTTGCAAAACTTAAAAGGGGGTTTTCTCACTCACTGATTTATCTTCCCCTTAGCCTGTTTTCTTGGTTTCATTTGAATTCAGGGGCCCCCCGGGGTGTTTACGGGCTTCTACACTAGGCGCAGTAAAGCCAGGTCTGTAGCTATAAAACCATGCGGGGCAGCCTATCAGGAGAGATCAAGCGGGTCTGAATATAGCGACCTGAGGAGCTGATGCGCCCAAAACAAGAGGGGGTATCTGAGAATAGGTAGGACCTGTTAAGGACATATATTGAAAAGTGACTTGTTTTGCAGATTTTTTAACATAAAAAACAATCCTTGTATGAGGCAACCCCTTTTTAACTTCACCCCCCTTTTTTGGGTTTTAGTTTTTGTTGGATTTTTTAAAACCACATTTTAATTGAATGTTATCTGATTTGCAGGTCATAGTATTAAAGGGGAAAAAAAACGCACCCTTTTATAGTGACTAAAAACATATAATGTTACGACCAAAAAAAATATATAAAGGACCAATGAATCAATAACAACATTTTACAAAGACCAAAAAATACCAACAACATGTCACTGCCATATGTGATTTAATACCACCTATGTTACAGAAAAAATCATATCCAAAGACCAATATCCCCGCCACAAATTACTTTTTTCACCATTTTTTAAAAAAAGGGACCAAAAAATACAAACCACATACGGGGCCTGATTTATCAAAACTTCTAACAGTAAAAAATTTTTAGTTGCCCAAGAAACCCCATCAAAGCTCAGCTTTTTTTTTTGAAAAGTTTTGGGAAAAATAAAGCTAACCCCTGATTGGTTGCTATGGGCAACTGACATTGTTACTGTTAGACATTTTGATAAAAGGCCCCCGTCTGCATGTCACGGACTGAAAAAAAAAAAAAAAACAGATATTGCCAATAAAAACAATATACAAAAAACCAAAAAAACCGCCACATATCACCACCATAAAAAACTGAATAAAACCATTTTTACTGTTACTGAATATAAACCATTACACTAAGACCCTATTACACCAAACAGCGTGTGTTATATTTTTTTTTAAAAGACTGGGCTTTTACGGACGCAGGATACCAATTATATGTAACTTTTTCTAACCTTCTTATTCTTTTATTTGTAAAATGGCAAAAGGGGGATGTTTTGAACCTCTTTTTTAATTTTGACATCGTTTTTATTTGACTTGTAGTCCCCCCTGGGTACTTGGAAACAAGGCGATCAGTTGTACATTGTTTTGCAGTAATAAGATATTGCCGAAAGGTATACAACAATGGCTATGAAGGGTGCAATATAAGTAGTATCATGACATCCATGGAGGTCTTCATGTGGCCTCTTTCTGTCATGATTACCACTTGGCACTCCACAATCTCGTGGAAGTCGAATGGAACGGAGCGCAGCACCGTTACTTAATCCTTTAGATGCCACGCCCTCGTGTACTGCTGCATCTAAAGGGTCAGAATGATCAGGACAAACAGAGCAGCATAGCACTCTAAGGGCATGTCCCCACTGCACAGGTTTTTGGACTTTTTTTCAGCCGGTTTGCGGTTTTTCAGACCGTCTGAAAAACAGGCCGAAAATGAGCACAATTGTGCTCTATGGAAAACCCGTGCAGCAGCCCCCACTGCATGGGTTTTCTGTCGGGCGGTTTTGCCGCCCGCGGTCCGCTCAAAAAAACATTCAACAAGCACAATCTTCCGTCCGGTTTTCGGACGGAATCTGTGCTTCTCAATGTGAAGGAGAAGCCGGCAAACCGGCCGGTATTTGTCCTATGCCGTGGGGATGCGCCCTAAGACTTAAAGCATATCTAGTGTGGTATGCTGTCATTTGTAGTTCCATAGCTGCCTGCCAGAGTGTGCCTGCCAATCTAAAAGATCTTTTTTATGGGGTTTTGTTTTATATATATATATATATTAATATATATATATAAAATAATATATATATAAAGGCAGTTTTCCTACTTACATCGTTCCGACTTACATACGTCCCCTAGTTACAAACGGAGACTTAGGGGCCGTTCACACGGCTTATTTTGGGCACGGATTGCAGCCGTATTGCGCGCCGTACTGTGCTGCAGTACGGCTGTAATCCGTCCCAGCCATTACGGTAATCCACAGTTCTCATAGAGAACTATGGATTCTGTCTCTCCTCCCCGCTCGGCGAAATGCGGCGAGCTGGGAGAGAGTGACATGCACATTATCCCGGCGGGATACGCGCCGTGGATAATGAAAGTCTATGGGGCCGGGGAGCTGCGCCCCCGCCCGGCCCTTATTCAAGCCGTAATTGCGGGCGAAATCCTTCCCGCAATTACAGCTTGAATAAGCCGTGTGAACCGGGCCTTATGGGGCGTGGCTGACATTCAACACTGAGTCACGAACCATGATAACCAAGTACCAGCATGCCACAGCTGCACATGGGACACAGAACGTTAAGTGAAATCTTCTAAAAAAGGGAACAGACAGCAAAACAAATGTGAAAACTGTTCCCTGTAATATCCCCAAAATTTTTTTGCTGGAATTACATTTAATAAATTTACCCGTTCCAACTTACATACAAATTCAACTTAAGAACAAACCTACAGTCCCTATCCCGTTTGTAACCCGGGGACTGCCTGTGTATGTATGTATATATTTTAAAATATATTATATATAATATATTATATATATATATATATATAAAATATATATACATGCACACACCCCATCTTTCTGATAGGGTGGTGCATATGTATTAGATAGGTAGATAGATAGATAGATAGATAGATATGTTTTGTGCTTGTAATGTGTATAGCTTATGTTACATGAAACTGGCTGGCATGCTGGGACTTGTGGTTCCACAGAAGCTGCTGTGAAACTACAAGTACCAGTATACCACACTACATATTCCTAAAGTTCTAAAGGCCACCTAGTGCAGTATGCTGGTACTTACAATTCCACAGCAGCTTCTGTGTAACCACAAGTCCCAGCATGCCAGCCACACCAGGCAGTTTCACACCTTACAGACACAGACATATATACATGTGTGTGTCTGTATATATAGTGTGCCTCTGTCAGTGATTAAGGGGCCGTTTACATGGCACAGGTCAAATACCGGTCGGTTTTCAGGCCGTGCACATGGCCGCCGGGGGGGGCTTAAACAAGATGATTAACATTTTGTTCTTGTTATTGTAAGCCCTAGTATGTGGTCTCGTCATCCGAGTGCATAAAAAGTACACAAGGATAAGACTTATTCCAAACCCTCTGGGGCCACAAGGCATCTGTAAGGTTTCGGGACAATTGTTCCCTTTCACTAAAGCTAGGAGACGTATCTTGCCACTCTAAAATAAACACAATGCTATGAACACAACAAAGAAAGTAAAAGTGACACCCCAAATTACAGGGTCAGGGACAGGAATGCACTCACTTTTAAACTAATAGACACGTGTATACTGCCTCTATATAATCACTGATATAACCTACTATAACACCAAATAGAGACCACATAGTGGTCAGACATCAGCTCAGATTGCATCACATGACAGTGACTACAGCACTTTTCAACACAGAAGCAGAATACCTAAAAACAAAGACTCATAGGAGAAGTCTTATATGATGAGTTGTTCTCTTCTTTGAGGAGTCGTTATCTTCTCTGACAAGGTGTTCTTTTTCCCCTTTTCTTCTCCATCTGACTGAGATCGCCACGACAATTTATTCTCGGCAAAACATCTTCGACTTCTTACTTTTCAAGCGCTTCCCTATCAATTTCTACCTCTAGTATGGGCAATCCCCATTAAGTAGGTAGGTAGTAATGTTGCCCACTATTAAGCAGGGAGGTATATAAACCCCTAGTAAGTAGGTATAGTAGACCCTGTAGGTTGATAAGTATATATGCCCCGTCAATAGATATACAGCCCCTGTAGATATATACGAACCCCTGTAGGTAGATAGGTTGGTATACAGCCCATGTAGGTGGTAGGTATATATGCCCCCTGTAGGTAGATGCTGGCCTAGATATTGGCCCCCTGGAGGTAGATACTGACTTAGATGCTGGCCCCCTGGAGGTAGATGCTGGCCCTCTGGTGGTAGATGCTTGATCCCGGGAGGTAGATGCTGGTCTAGATACTGACCCTCTGTAGGCAGATACAGGCCTAGATACTGGATCCCTGTAGGCAGATACATGCCTAGATACTGGCCCCCTGTAGGCAGATTACAAAAAAAACAAAAAACAAATATACTCACCTCTCCCCCTCTGAGGAGCTTTCTATGGGAGCTAGTATCACACCGCCTACGCCAGGACGTAGTTCCCAGTATCTCCTAGGCCTAAAGCCTATAGCCTAAGCTCTGGGTTTTCAGCCTAGAAATACATCGACACAGGAGGCATGAGAACATTGCTGTATCACACCCCCTGTGCTGATTACTTATGAGTATTCAGTGTGCGATACAAAGAGCCGATAAGTATCGGCTCTCTGTTCCGTTTGTTGTGGCAATGCGACGAGTCCAACTGTGCACATTGCCACCCATACCCGCTGATGATGGAGCTCGGGGCCCACCAAGGGCTTCACCGACTCCCAGGTAGGCAGATAAGGAAACCTCCTTTTAGGTAGGCAGTCCTGAATTAGGTAGGTGCATAGCTCTCCATTAGGTAGGTAGACTTATAGGCATACATGCCAACTCTCCCGTTTTTGGCGGGGGGTCCCGCTGCGCTATTTGGGGTCCCTACAGCCTCACGGGGAGTGGCCATTCCTCACGCCGCACAGAAGGCACGGAGGGGGTGCTTTAAATGGCACGCGGAGACAGAGTAGCGCTTAGTGCGCCTACTCTGGCGCCGCCGGGCCAACGCTCCCAATGGCGGGTGAAGCGGCGGTGCGCCCGCTTCACCAGCACGGAGTCTCAGCTGTGAAGTGAGGGAGGCAGAGGGATCGCTCCGCCTCTCTCCTCCCACTGTATGTTCCGGCGCCGGTGTGTGCGCCCGCACATACAGGGTCAGCGGCGCTGGGGAAAAAGGGGTGACGGCGGATGCTAGCGGGAGTACAGTAGTGACGCGCGGTGCTATACGTCCCCCTGAGCCGATGGGGTGATCGTAGGAATGAGGCCGTGTGCAGGAGCCTGGTGAGGTAAGTGGATTTTATTATTTTATTTTTATTAGCTATATGGGGGGCTCTGACATAGGATACAATGCGGGGCATTTCCTGGAATACAGAGGGGACTTCTAACTGGCAACAGAGGGGGGCACTACCTGGCAACAATGGGGGGCACCTACCTGGCAACAGAGGGGGCAATACATGGCAAACAATGGGGGCACTAACCTCGGCAACAGTAGGGGGCACTACATGGCAAAAACAATGGGGGCACTACCTAGGCAACAATGGGGGCACCCTACATGGCAAAACAATGGGGGAACTACTGCATCAGAGGGACATCTACCTGGCAACAGGAGGGGTAATCTACCTGGAAACAGAGGGGGCATTCTAACTGGCAAAATGGGGGCACTAACTGGCAACCAGGTCGGGGCACTACCTGGCAACAATGGTGGGCACTACCTGGCAACAAGAGGGGGGCAAACTACCTGGCATCAATGGGGGCACTAACTAGGCAACAATGGGGCACAGACCTGGCTAACAAAAGGGGGGGCAACTACCTGGTAACAAAGGGGGGACCTACCTGGCTACAGGAGGGGGCATCTACTGGCTAAAAGGGGGCATCTACCTGACTTGATAAGGGGCATCCTGATTATGGGGGGTTACTACCTGGATATTATGGGCATCCTACTGGCTTTCTTCAAAGCGTTATGCAGTTAGGTGGAGTGGTGTTGGCTTTTCAGAGGCGGGCGTGGCAATACCAACAAGATGGGAGTTATGTAATGCAAATTTTTGCAAATTTACGCGCGCCACCCACTAAATTCTCCTGCTTTTTGATTTTCAAAAGTTGGCAACTATGCTTATAGGTCCCCCAATAGGTAGGTATCTAGGTCCCCTGTAGGTAGGTGTATATCCTCTGTAGATTATTATATGCTTCCTGTAGTACGTTATATGCCCCCTGTACGTTGTAGTTCGTTATATGAATGCTTTAGGTAGTTATTTGTCCCCTGTAGGTAATTATATGCCCCTGTTGGTAGGTATATGCCCCCTGTAGGTAGGTATTTGCCCCCTGTAGGTTGTTATATACCCCCTTTAGTTCATTATATGCCCTCTGTAGGTCATTATATGCCCCCTGTAGTACATTATATGCTTCCTGTAGTACGTTATATTATATGTCCCCTGTAGTATGTTATATGCCCCCTGTGGTATGTTATGTGCCCCCTGTAGGTTGTAGGTTGGGATATGAATCCTGTAGGTAGGTATATGCCCCCTGTAGGTAGGTTTATGCCCCCTGTAGGTACTTATATGCTCATTGTAGGTAGGTATATGTCCTCTGTAGGTAGTTATATGCCTCCTGTAGGTAGTTATATGCCCCCTGTAGGTAGATATATGCCCTCTGTAGGTAGGTATATGCCCCCTGTAGGTAGGTATTTGCCCCCTATAGGTTGTTATATGCTGCCTGTAGTACATTATATGCCCTCTGTAGGTCGTTATATGCCCCCTGTACTAAATTATATGCTTCCTGTAGTATGTTATATACCTACAGTAGGTAAATATATGCCCCCTGTAGGTATAAGACAGCATGGTGCAAAATTTAAATGAAAACTAAAAAAAGTACTCACCTCTCCATGTTCCCACTCCGTGGTGTCATCATGCCACTTACGCTGGCACACTGCTCCCAGCGTCTCCTGGGTCAGAAGCCTAAGGCTTCACACGCCTAGGACATCGTGTGGAGTAGTGAAGGAACGGGGTGTGTGGAGCACATAATGATATGAGGGTCCTACTGTCCTTATTATGGGGCACTGATGATGTGAGGGTTTTACTGTCTTTATTATTGGGGCATAGATGATGTGAAGGTACTACTGTCCTTATTATGGGGCACTGATGATGGGAGGGTACTACTGTCCTTATTATGGGGCACTGATGATGGGAGGATCCTACTGTTCTTTTTATGGGGCACTAAAGTTGGGAGGGTCCTACTGTCTTTATTATGGGGCACTAATGATGGGAGGATCCTAGTGATCATATTATGGGGCACTAATGATGGGAGGGTCCTACTGTCCTTATTATGGGGCTCTAATCATGGGAGGGTATTACTGTCCTTATGATGAGGCACTAATGATGGGTGGGTATTACTGTATTTATTTTGGGGCACTGATGATGGGAGGGTACTACTGTCCTTATTATGGGGCACTGATGATGTGAGGGTTTTACTGTCTTTATTATTGGGGCACAGATTATGTCAGGGTACTACTGTCTTTATTTTGGGGCACTGATGATGGGAGGGTACTACTGTCCTTATTATGGGGCACTGATAATGTGAGGGTCCTACGGTCCTTATTATGGGGCACTGATGATGTGAGGGTTTTACTGTCTTTATTATTGGGGCACTGATGATGTCAGGGTACTACTGTCTTTATTATGGGGCACTAATGATGGGAGGGTCCTACTGTCCTTATTATGGGAAACTAATGATGGGAGGGTCCTACTATCTTTATTATGAGGCACTAATGATGGGTGGGTATTACGGTCTGTTTTTGGGGCACTGATGTCCTTATTATGGGGCACTGATGATGGGAGGATCCTACTGTTCTTATTATGGGGCACTAAAGATGGGAGGATCCTACTGTCTTTATTATGGGGCACTAATGATGGGAGGATCCTATTGTTCATATTATGGGGCACTAATGATGGGAGGGTCCCACTGTCCTTATTATGGGGCACTAATGATGGGAGGGTATTACTGTCCTTATTATGAGGCACTAATGATGGGTGGGTATTACTGTATTTATTTTGGGGCACTAATGATGGGAGGGTATTACTGTCCTTATTATGAGGCACTAATGATGGGTGGGTATTACTGTCTTTATTATTGGGGCACAGATTATGTCATGGTACTACTGTCCTTATTATGGGGCACTGATGATGTGAGGTTCCTACTGTCCTTATTATGGGGCACTGATAATGTGAGGGTCCTACGGTCCATATTATGGGGGGCATGCATAATTGAGGGTTTATGTCTTTATTATTGGGGAACAGATGATGTCCGGGTACTAAATTCTTTATTTTGGGGCACTGATGATGGGAGGGTCCTACTGTCCTTATTATGGGACACTAATGATGGGAGGGTCCTACTGTCTTTATTATGAGGCACTAATGATGGGTGGGTATTACGGTCTTTATTTTGGGGCACTGATGATGTGAGGGTACTACTGTCCTTATTATGGGGCACTGATGATGGGAGATACTACTGTCCTTATTATGGGGCATAGATGATGTGAGGGTACCACTGTCTTTATTATGTAGGCGCTGATAATTTGGTGGTACTGCTGTCTTTAATTCAGGTGCCCTGCTTTATTTTGAGGGCACAGATGATGGGAGGGTACTACTGTCTTTATTATTGTGGTACTGATGATGTCAGGGTACTACTGTCCTTATTATGGGGCACTAATAATGGGAGGGTCCTACTGTCCTTATCATGGTACACTGATGATGTGAGGGTATTACTGTCCTTATCATGGTACACTGATGATGTGAGGGTATTACTGTCCTTATTATAGGGCACTAATAACGGGAGGGTCCTACTGTCCTTATTATGGGACACTAATAATGGGAGGGTCCTACAGTCTTATTAATGGGACAAAAATAACGGGGAGGGTCCTTAGTACCTTATTATGGGACACTAATAATGGGAGGGTCCTACTGTCCGTATTATGGTACAGTGATGATGTGAGGGTATTGCTATCCTTAGTATGGTACACTGATGATGTAAGGATGCTATTGTCTTTATTTTGGGGACCTGATAATGTCTCAAATTTCTAGATCCAGAAAAAATACATTTAAAAAGATCCCCCAAAACTGTTGTTTTTTTTCTACAAAATCTCCTATTTCGGCACAAGAGCACTATCTGTCAATGTATTTTTATGCACAGTGTAAGGAGCCATTTTTCTTAGGACCTATTTTACATAACCGTTATGCTTTCGGACGAGCTACAAAACAATGGCTTCTTCACAGTGGACCTCACGCTCTCCCGACCTCTAGCGACCAATGTGTGACTGCGCATGCGGCAAACCGTAAAGCCTCTCGGGGTTTGTAGTTCCACAGACGCCGTACGTCATGACGTTAGCGGAGGAGGCGGTCCTTGTTGAAAAAAGTGGCGGCGGGTTGCCCCCGGGGTGACGGTGCTGGGAGAAAGGCGGCTGCTTATACCGGGACAAGCAGAAACAGGCTAGAAGACACGGCGCGGACGGTCTCACGGAGCTCTCTTCCCGTCTCACCCTTTCTGTTTCTTCCTTTCTGTTGGCTGTGCGCGGTCGGTGCGTCGTCATGGAGCAGCTGGTAGCAAGCAAGCTGGTTAACGGACTGGTCATTAAGATCATGCGCAGTAACGGTGAGTACCAGCCGGCCGGGAGAGCCCCTATTGCCCCCTTAACCGGTGCGGAAAATTTAAACTTAGTCCCTGCCCATGTTACTGGCAGTTTTGATTTCTCATTGGTTATCCGGTGACAGATGGCGTCGGTTCTGCGTTCTGATTGGCTGCTTGCCTTGTCAATCCAACGGTGCCGAGTTACTTTCAGTGTTTGCCGACAGGTGGCGCTGTGTGCAGGTGATAACAAGTTGATAGCAGTTACATTGTTTCAACAGTCCTTGTTTTTGTCGTGATGTCCTGACCTTCGTTCCACTTACGAGATGTTTAAACTCATCTATTACCTCACACATGGGCACTCATCAGTTTTACCTTCTACTACTTTTGGATCAAAGGAGCTTCAAGTCCAAGTAGAACGTGCAGGTTTATACATACTATGAGTGCAGCCTGTGTAGCCATGCAGAGGCCCAATAGGTAATGGGGCGGCCCCTATCACTTTAACCAAATAAAGGGGGTAGTCATCTGACTTACGGCAAATCTTTCTGCAGGTCGCTCATTGCTAGGTGTGCTCCGGCCCTGCATGTGAATAAGGAGGGTGATGCTAGCGCTGTCCTCCTCATTCATTTCAATGGAAGTTGTGAGAATAGTTGAGCGCACACACTTGGCTATACTCGGAACTCCCATAGAAATGAAAGAGGAGGACGCATAATTGCTGTGCTGGATTTCGGCATGTCATTGCACTGCAGTACGCCCGGAATGCTCCCTGCAATTATGGTACTTCCTAGCTCTGAGAAAGCAATGACTTGCCTCTGTCTTACCTGATACATATTGAGCGGCGAGTGATGGCGCTTCTTCCCAGTGTTTACGCACCGGGCATAATAGACGTAAATGGTGCCGGATTCCCCCCGACCTCCTGTGCTGGCCAGCGGGTACCTCTAAAGCACCCAGCACATTGCAACACGCACAGTACACTCTGCAATACACCATGTGAACATAGCCTTAATGGGCTAAAAAAAAAAAATCAATTATTGTGCGTACATTACACAAAAAAACACGGCTGTGGAGTCGGTGAGCCAAAGCTCCGACTCCCTCATACATGGCGCATGTTTAAATGATAACTTTACTGTAGTTTAATGGTAACATAAGGCTTTTGTTTATTCATCTTATGGAAACCAATAAATCATGCTATTTCAGGAAGAAACAGTCACAGCCAAAAGGGTAACAAAGTTTTGAACTTTTGACTCTCAGGGTATGTTCACACGGCCTATTTTGTGGAGTAATTGTGGGTGTATTGCGCTAAATATGCAGTGAAATGTGCACCCGTATTACGGTATCCTTAGCTTCATCTAGTGCACAAAACCATGGATTTCGCTTGCCTCCCCCGGTGCGTATAATATGATTGTATTGAATGCGCCGGGAGATAACATGTTAATTATTCGCGGCGATTACGTGACGCGAGTATTGCATGTCTGGGGCCAGCGTGCTGCCGCCCCGTGCTTTGGGAATACTCGCTGATCAGCGTGACTCAAATCACCCAGCTTATTGCGGCGCGTACTGTAGGGCCGCAATTACGCCATGTGAACATACCCTTACATGAAAAACACATTGAAAGCTGGGGGTTTTCTCATTACCTCAGTTCCTGCACATTCTGTCAGCTCCTAGCATTTCCAATTTCAAAATAGGGGGCATGCTAACACAGCTTGTGGGAGTCTTCAGCCTGCAGGCTTCATCCCACGCCCACAGGCATAACTTGCTCGCTCCCCTGGCAATGCTGGCTCAGTACAGTGTATGGTCCTGAGCTAACTGAAAGAAAGCAGCCGTGGGAATCTGTTAGGAGCTGCAGGGAAATACGGCGAGCGGGGAGAGGAGACGGAATCCATAGTTCTCATTGAAAACGTGGATTACCATAATGACCGAGACGGCTTTCAGCCCGTAATTCGCGAATTACAGGCTGAAATCCGTCCCAAAATAAGCCGTGTGAACATGGCCTAAGACCACTCAGCCATCTCAGGCTTCCACTCCTTCCTTCAGCTAATTATGATAATTAGACTGCGCCTCACTAGCTGGGTATTTGCCGAGGGGGTGGACCCCTTGATATTTAATGAGGACTTTTGCTCACTGTCTCCACTAGATTGCATTCACGGGCTGTGCTTCAGTGTTTACAGGTCAATGACCTCTGTCAGTGACCAGTGTTTGACTAGGAGTAGGGCAGAAGCCACCCTGGTCTAATAAGATTCTGGCCTTCAATCAAGTATTAATGACACTTGTATATACAGAATTGGCCATAAAATGAAAATAAATGGCTGCTTAGCAGATGCAGCCTTGGGTTATGTAAAAAAGCGGGGTAATAGAATTGTCTTAAGGACTTGTGATGTTCTACGGTCCTATGCTACAAGTTCCATTTATAATAGAATAGCATACACAATACATGCATGGCTGAATAACAAATGATGTGTACACAATACACATAATACTCTACATCCATACAGTTCTATGACCACTACAAACAGACCTTATGATATCATCATGCCCCGCCCACTTTCCCTCAGTTACCCAATCCTAACACTGTGTGTTTTACTCCGAAACGCTGCGGCGTTCCCAGGTAAAACTCCCAGTGAGTTGTCCCGCCAGTTCAGCTTGACTGACGGCTCTCTCGCTATAGACAAAAATGGGCAAAAGCTGTCAGTCAAGCTGAGGGGGTGGGGAGAGCCATACATCTGTCGCGGGCAGAGCAGCTTCTCCCTGTACCCGGCACAACGTCGCTGGGTATTTAACCCTCCAACGTACATTTCAGGTTAGGTCGCTGTTTCACGGTACGACAGATTTGGCCTCTGTTTATGCCACGGGTTCTAACTGCGAATTCTGCGGCCTAAATCTGCGCCTAGTATATTGCACATGGTTTCGCTATGGAAACTATCGTTAATATTTCACACCCGCGGGTTTGGGTCTGCGGCTTCGGGGGCCGCGCCAAACCCTGCTGCGTGTGGAATCTCTCCTGATCAATTCATGAGCAGATGAGTGTTTCTGCTCGCGGCCTGTATGGGCGGTGCTGCCTCGTGTAGGGTGCGCGGGGCTGGGCCGAGGCTCTCGCGCGGTCTGCCCCCTGCTATTAATATTTGCATGGTGGTGCAGAAGCCACGCCCCACACTCGCCGGAGAATCAAGCCCGAGACGCGAGTGCTCGACGAGTTCTGGCTGCGGGAAACTGCGTTGCGAAGACCCTTGGGCCGAAGAAGAGCGCTGCCTTGTGTGAACATCCCTAACAGACAACAGGGTAGATGGTAACCTGCAGTGCATATTGTCACGCTGCTGTCATTTAACGAGAAGCATAAAGTAAGCTGACAGTTAAGAGGGGATTTGCCCGAGAGAAATTTCTTACCATCTCTCATTAGCCCAGGCTAGAATGTCCAAACAATCATACACTGTGGAGTCCTGAAGCTGCATGTGGAGGAGTGGAGGGGGGAGTGAGGAACCAAGGGTAGCGTCTCAAAACTTAGTATTAACTAATAAACCAGTTACAACAGTGATCAAACAGCCCAGAGGGCACTGTCAGAGATGACCCTTATCTGCTATAGTGAAGCTATATGTTAATGGCTAAACAAATCGACGGAGCAGAAAGATACAGACGGCACACAGAGCACACACAGCCAGAGCACAGAGTCTGCATTAGACGGATCCTGAACAAGATGCAGAGCTATCACACAAAAAAATCAAACTATAAACTTGAAAATCTGTATACAAGATGAGGAACACCTATTCTACACTGAGCCAGTATTGAAACGTTTCTTCATGATTCTCTGTCATCAGATAAAGGGCAGGGAGTCAATTACCATTAATTTAGACACATCATAGTGTTATTCAAGTAGAACAAAAAAAACATATTGCCACCCATGCCTTATAAGACCATTCGCTTTTGCCTGTCCATCCAGATAAAATGATTCAATGCAAGCACGGCCTTCAGCTCCTGTGGTCGTGACTAGGGGAAGCTTGTGAGGTATCCAATGGGTATTGAGAAATGCTGTAGTTTTCACTTTATTTTTTAATCACATATATTAGAAAAGTGATTAAATACCCATTTTGGGAGATCCCTACTAACTTTACATGGAATGGCGAAAACCCTTTTAGAGACTTAAAACATACAATTCATTAGAGTCACTGTCTTCTCTGTTAACCCCATCCCACCTTCTCACTTAGCCTCAGGTCATAATATTATTGGCAAAAACATTTGAATGGGATTGACCAGTACTCTAAGTCAATTATAAAAGAATTATTTTGCGGATAATAAAGACTGTAAATTTTATGAAAATTTTGTGTATGGGTATTTACATAATATAATTATAATATTATGGCCTTCATTTTTATGTTTTTTTTTCGCTACTGTTGAGCATATCCAAGAGTTCATTACTTTTAATTTTTTGTCAATCTAACATATGACCCTACTAAGGTAGTTGTGTTTTAAAGCTTCACTAAATTGATTTGCAATCTGTATTCTTGTAGTCGAACGATTCTGGTTAAGTGTCAAATAGTTGTGTTTTTAGATAATGTGTATAAGTACAATAGAAAAACCTTCTCCATAACTAAAGGGAATATGTTTCTTACCCCTGCTGGTTCCACGGAGCTTAGAATGCAAGTTGTAATTCATGTATTTGGTCTCTCCCGGGTCAGGCTGTAGGTGGTTCTATAGCAGCGTTTTAGCATAACTGCAGCTATAGTTCATATGAGCACTTCTAATTGCACTGACATGAGAGGCAAGAATTTTATCTATAAGAACAGATAACCTTCAGAGCTAAAAGTAAACAAAAGAGTTCTACTTTGTTAGAGAACATGCTCTTACCAAGGTTCTGTGTAGCGTCCCTTGTTGCCGACCTAATGTGACTCAAACTATCTACTGCTCTTCAGTAAGACAAAGAGCCAGATTCCACCGTCCGTCTGACCACATTATGTTTCTGTTTTTTGTATTATCAGGAGAGTCCACTGAGCGCAAGCATCAGTACACCCGCAATTAATCTGGACGCGGTCAACAACGGATGGCACGTTATAATGTCGCGAAGCGTGTGATCTAAAGGAAAGGAGGTGCGTATGGTCATCTACTCACAGACAACCATTGTGATCCGATCTCCATGTAGACATCATGGAGAGTGCACATACTTAATGCAATTAAAATAACTAGCCATTCTGAGCTACTGTGGCTCTAGAGCAGGGATGGGCAATTAATTTTCACTTGGGGCCGCATAAGAAAGTGGAATGGTTTTAAGGCTGACTACATGCTATAATGAAATAAAAAAAAAAATTGGTGTGAACAGGAAAAGATTATTTTTTGAGGGGTTTATTTTTGGTGGAAAACTTACTCTGTACCTACAGTAAGGCAGTATATATATCCTCCATTCTCATAAGTGGTAAGATATATCGATATGTCCCCTCAAGATAAGAAAGTATATACAGCTCCCCACAGAAGGCAGGTATAACTCTGACTCCCACAGGCAGGTATAATAAAATCAATTGTAGTCTCCCCATCGAGGCGTGTGTTAATAGCCCTCATATAGCTCCCCATGGGCAGGTGTATAGATTTGACCAACATTTAAAAAAAAACACAAAACACATGCGCCTATCCACTACCTGCATCCCCGCCTCGAGCGGCTTCCTCTACTTGCGCTGATGCTGTGGCGTTGATTGCGTCGCCAATCCGCCGGGAACTCCTCCGCAGCTCTTCGGCAGCACTAGAGAAATTAGCTTTCCTGTCGCCGAGGAGAGGCAAGGGTCGACAAGAGCATCATGTCGCTGCCCTGTTCACATACGGAGGATATTAACAGTAGCACTGACAGCCGGCCGCAGCCAACACTTGCTACGCAGGTATGTGCCCAGCGTGGTTCCGTCAGCACTGAACTATTAACCCCTTCACAGACCTTTGGCGGTATCCATAACGTCAGTCGTTTGGGGTGTCATCACGAACTGGTGACGTATGATACGCCTGAGGATCGCGCGAACTCTAACGCAGATTATCGCGAGGATCCGGCGGTGTTTCCCTTAGCTGTATATTACGAGCTTGACATCCCGCAGGTCGGCCCCGACTCTGATCACTCGTGAGGGGGGATTGGGGGCCGGGTTAACCCCAGTAAATTATCGCGACCATCTCGTGATCGCAATAACTAAGAGAACGCAGGATATAGATCGTGCTCCCTCCTGCGGTCCAGTCGGCGTCTGTCGTTAGCAGCCCTGAGCCTTCTGACAGACAGCACAGAAGGCACAGAATGCCTTCCGGGTTGTCTGTGTCGTCGACGAAGGCCCGGCCTGTTGTCCCTGTGTGGCATGTCCCGGCATCGGTGACTGGTGTACAGATACCAGTCATAATACCAGTCATAGCAAACAAGCTATGTACTGTAATCCATATTGAGAATGATATATCTAAAGAGTCTCTCATTCAAATCCCCTATGGGGAAATGTGGAAAAACAATAAAATAAAAATACTTACACCCCCTTGTTCTCCCCTTAACAAACGCCAATCTCCCCAAAAAAATCAAAAATAATAAAGTTACCCATATATGGTATCCACGCGTGCGTAACGACCTGCGCCCTATAAAATCTGTTCCATGTTAATTAACCCTGTGACGTGAACGCCTTAAAAAAAGAACAGATCAACAGCGAATTAAGAATTATTGTTCATCCCTTGCAGCATCATCCCGCAAAAAGAAAGTCTTATACAGCTCTGTATAAGCGGAAAAAAAATATATAGTTCTATCAGCAGATCGCGATGCATAATTATTAGTTTTAGAACACTAAAAACACTTTTCTTTTTTTTTTCTTAAAAGTGCTTAACATAAAAAAAACTATATAAATAGGGTAACGGCCATAATTGTAGCGCACCAAAAGAGTAAACTAACTTAATCAACGGAACTGCATCGGTGAGCCTGTAAAAAAAATTAAAAATTTAAAAACACTACAGGATTGCAGTATTTGTCTTCACCCGTGCCTCCAAAAATATGGTTTTAAAAGCGATCAAAAAGCCCTTGTGCCCCTCCAAAGAAGTGAAACTAATAAAACGTCAACTCATCTCACAAAAAACAGAGTCCTACCATCTCCAAGCGCAGATAATCTTAAAAGTATGGCTCCGCGACTATGGCGATGCAAAAACGTATATTTCTGTTGAATAAAAGTGTTTTATTGTATAATAGCGTCTAAAACAAAAAAAAATATACAAATAGGGTAAGGTTTAATCGATGCATTGACCACGATAGTAAAGAGGCTACCAATTTTCATATATACCGTACAGTGACCGCAATATATAAAAAGATAAAAAATAGCATTCATAATGCACGCCCAGAATGGTACCATGAAAAAAACTTCAACTTCATCCCGCAAAAAAGCAGCCCATACACATCTCGGCACACAGAAAAAAAAAACAAAATAAAATAATTTCTGCTTGTCATGAATAAGACAACATACAAACGCAATTTTTAATAGACGAAATTCTAGTCTACTGTGTAAAAGTAATAAAACAGAAAGAAACTTATATAAAAATCAATATCATTGTAAGTTGTATCCGTGACCAACCCACACTTAGTAAAGTGTATCACATCATAAACGACTAGCACACAATCTGTAAAATTGAAACTCTAATGAACAATGGTACCGAACTGGCGTCCCCCCCCCCAGCCCCCATTTTCATTGCCCCAAGTGCTAAAAAAACACCTTTGGTGCCTAAAATGCAGAATACATCCCTAATGAATACCCTGATGGGTGATTAATCCAACAATGGGGCGAATTCTGGTAGGCTTTCGCGCTGTGTCTGCTACTTGTGGGGGCATTGCAAAATGTTACGAGTGCCCCACCAAAATCTGGCATTCCTAAAGTCCAAATATGCGCTCCCTGTCCCTTATACGCCCTTTCCATGGCCCAAATACAGTGCAAGTTATGATAAAACCACAGTGTCTGTATGTGCCAACTTGGAAGAAATTGCTTAACAATGTTTTAGGTTCTTTTTTCCAGGATTTCCTATGTGTATAATGAAACATTTTAAGCTAAGAATGTGCAGATTATGAAAAAAAAAATATAATAATGCGTAAAAAAATTTTGTGACACACCTGTGGGGTCTATAATACTCAAGGCACCCCTGGAATATATCCTTAAGGGGTGTTTGCCCATATGTGGTCTATTTATGGGTGTTTATTAAAGTTTAAGAGGCAGCCTTATGGTGTCCCTCCGAACCTTAAATGGCGCTAAATAAAAATCGTATGAAAAATGAGACCCCAGAGAAAAGGGTATAGAGTGCTCTTCCTATTCAGGGCTTATGGTATTTAGTACCAAATAATGCACTATGCACATATGTGGATATCTCTAAAAACGGCAATCATGGGGTGAATTTGATATGAAGTTTGCATTTACGCTAGGTCACATTTACCGTATTCCAGCTGAATAATGATAAATATTTAAAAATTCCTGTCAAAAAATGTGAATTTTTGAAATTTCACCTCCACTTTGCGTTTAATTTCAGTGAAAAATCTGGAAGGTTATCAAACTTCCTAAATAGTCTGTAAATATGTTAAGGGTCTAGTTTATCCTCATGATGGAGCGGTCACTTAATGATTGTGGGGTATCTAAGATGCAGCCCCTCATAAGCCACGTCAGAACTGGAGCGGTTGTTGTCCCATAAGAACAATGTGTATTGATTGCGGGCGAAATTTTTCTTGAAATGTGAGAAATTACTACTAAATTTCTAACCCTCTAATGTCGTAAAAAAAAAGACAATTTAAGAAAATAGATGCCACCGATAGTGACATAAGGTAGATTTAGCTAGTTTATAAACTATTTTAGTGGGTGAATAATTATCGTAGTCTTGCACGCAGAAATATTTGCAACTTTCGAAATCACAAGATTTTTCCCCAAATTTTCAAGAAATTTTGATATTTATTCACATAACATTTAGGATTGTATGGATAAACAATTTCTTACTAACTTAAAATGCACAATGTCACGAGGAAAATCCAACTCGGAATCACATGATAGGTAAGTGGATCATTTAGTCTCACATAAATTGACACATGTCAGATTTCAAAAATAGGGCTGTGTCAGGAAGGTCAAAACAGGCTGGGTCCTTAAGGCCCCGTTCACACGGCTTATTCCCGACGGATTTGTGCGCCGTATTGAGCGCACAAATCCGCCGTGAATAAGGGGCGTGGCGGGGGCGCCGCTCCCGGCCCCATAGACAATGCATTGTTTACGGCGCGTACGCGCCGTAAATAATGTGCATGTCACTTTCTCCCCCCGCGGCGGATTTGCCGAGCGGGGAGGAGCGACGGAATCCACTGTTCTCTGAGAGCAGTGGATTACCGTAATGACTCCGACGGATTGGCGCCGTATTGAAGCGCAAATCCGGCGCGGAATACGGCGCCAATCCGTCGGCAAATAAGCCGTGTGAACGGGGCCTAAGGGGTTAATAGACCTGGGCATCGTACACCGCTGGCCGCATCCGACGAGCTAGTGGGCTGTATGCGGGCCGTACGATGCCCAGGTCTGCCCTAGAGTGAAGCCTTTTTGCTGCAGTGCTTGTCTTGTGTGTAATTGCTGCAGCTTCAGTCTATATGGTTAAAACTGCAGCTTCTGGATCTAGTAGAGTGTTTTTGGATAAATCTGGCTGGGTTCACACTACATTAGTGGCTATGTCTGAGGTATCCATTGGGGTATCAAGAAAAGAGGGAAACGGATGGATACTGCAACCTAACCGCAACGGCCCCATAAAAATTAATTAATTAAAAATTAGAGCAAAGTAAGTCTTATGTGGGCTTTGTTTGCTCTATTAACAGTCAGCTTTTCCTGCTGGACTCAATAGCAGGTCTCCGTCTGCTCTATTAATCTTGGAGTATGGTATCCACCAGTGTACCTTTTTTTTTTTTTTTTTTGCTAAGGAGCTACAAATGATTTTATCACCTTCTGAGGGCTTTCAGGTTTCCCAAGTGACTGACCTGTGTACTCCTTCTCTCCTGCTGTTTGTTATATCTGATAGCAGGGAGTGACATCATCACACAGGTCGCAGCAGCACAGAACTCCAGACAGAGCTTGTTTTTTTTTTTTTATCTGATCTTTCAGACAAAAGACAGTAATTACTCTGTTTAGCTCAAAAGCTTCTCTGGACCTCAGAGAAAGTAATTTATTTAATCTAGACTAATAAACAGAGAGGTCTGAATACATGGAGCTCATATGCTAATTACAGACAGCTTGACCAGGAAGTAACAGAGCAAAGCAGCATTATTTCATTCATGCATCCTATGAAACTTTGAGATGAGACAACCCCTTTAAGGCCAGATTCCCATATGTTTAGCTTACTATTCAAAACGCATTGGACAGGTCTATAGCCAAAAAACAGACATAAACTGATACAAACACAAGTGCATCAGCTGAGCGGTGTGTTTGGAACTCGACTAGAATAGAGAGTTGTGCGGTAGTATGACACTCTAATCTAAACCGAGGTTTTCAGGGGCCTGTTCCCTGAGGTGGGACTACATCTATCAATTTGCTATCAAAGTGGATAATGGGAATAAGCCTCTAATAGGATTCTACAGGGTAAAATCATAAGATGCTTTTCTCTACAAACAGCGCCACACTATCCAACAGGTGGTGGAGGGTATTGCACCTCTACTCCATTTACTGCAGTACCCGACATAGCCATAGACAGCCATGCTTTTCTAAACCTGATAACCTCCTCCCCGGCCTGCTAGGGGTCGCTGCCCCTTTAAGTCTGTGTATTCTTGGGGGTAATTGCCATTAATCTCAGCCTGGTACATACATGATGTTCTGCAGTCTACCACCTGTGCAAGAAGCCTTTTCAGGGGCAGTTTCCAGGCCGTGTATAATTGTAGGGGCATCTGAGCAATGCTTCCTGAAATAACTGGAGGTAACTGGACACCTGCCTCCCCCTCGTCACGCTGCTCCTGTGCTGTAATGATGTGATTAGAGATTTACTAAGATTAGCTGCCCAGGTCTGTGGCTGAGTGCAAGTCCTGAGGCTGCAGTGTTCCCATATGCTGATTACTAACCCACTTGTGTGACCCCAGATTTTTTTTGTCCCTCTGGTTTGGGGGATTCTTTGCTCTTTCTCTTTGGTCTGGAAGATGGAAATATTTCTCTCCTTCTTTTGCAGCTATCATTCACAGATGTTATGTCGGTGAACCCGGAGTTACTGGAAGTTGCTTATCACCCCCCCAGTGTGAAGGAGAACATGCCCCCGCAGAGGAACATGGCCGCCCAGGTAAAAAGTTTGGCTGACGTCACTGTTTCAGCATCCTCTCCGGGTCCTCTGCATCCGTGTTAATGTTTACGCTGTGGGACCAAAGGGGTCCTGTCCTTCACTGTGCATCCCCAAATCTTGGTTATGTATGCAGTCACTCCTGCTAGCTGTGAGTGATCAACGAGTAGAGCAGGGCAGCCTGGTTTAGTGATGTTATATATCACTGGATACAGAAATCCCTAAATATGACAGTCTTGTGTTAGTTTTGTTGCTGCTATTTAAGCAATTGTCCTATATATTAAATGTAACCTCACTAGCTACCCTGTAACGTAGATGTCAGCACATTTTCATATTGGCACTGGTGTGTGACCAGTTCAATGCTGCTTCCAGTGAAAAGAAACAAATGGGCCAGATTTAGTGATACAGATGCACATTGTGAGCATTGCACCTGTAGCTCCCCTGTGCATCATGCAGTAAAATTGTCAATAGGATGCAGAATAACCCCCCCCCCCCCCTTTCAATTTTTCCCAAATCAGAAATCCATGAAAAACCTGTTCTGTTCCACATAGAAAATTTTTGGAGATTTCCCAGTGCATTATATAATGCACTGGGAAAGTCAATTCTGGTCAATGGCACCATATATAGAGTATATCTTGCACCGCAAAAAAAAGCAAGCCCGCATATGTCTATGAAGACGAGCAGGAAAAAAAAATTACGGCTCTTGGAATGTGAGGAGGTAAAAGCGAAAACCAACAATAGCTGCTGGGGTTAGTGTCCACATCACTAATTCTGATCTCTGTCATTTTATAGAATGAAAAAAGAAAAACCATCTCTAGGATTCCTGCACCTAAGGAAGGTAAGTGTTGTCCTGCTGCTCTGATAATTCAAGGTGCAGTTTGGGGTTCTCCTGGTATCTGACAGACAATTTACCATACAGATTCTTCTTCCAGCTGTTGGTCTGCTACAATGATCCGTTTTCAGAATCCACTCAATGCAATTAAGGGTGCTTTCACACTGTGCGTTTTTTGGATGCGTGTTTTTTTTGGGGGTTTTTTTTTTTTGTGCGCAGGAAGGCACAGCAAATCTGTAAATTTCTGCACAAAAAAACACATCAAAACACCCAAGCGCTACGTGTGAAAGCATCTTAAAGAGAACCTGTCACATAGGTTATGCCCCCCCTTGCTGAGGACAGCACAAGCTAGTGACAGATATGCTGTTTCCAGCGCTGTGTCCCTTATTCTGTAAGATGCTGTAGTTTTAGAGCATTCAATGCTCAAATCTGGCAGTTTGCAGCCAGAAAAGTCTAGCTTATTCATGAGCAGGTGTTAGTCCCACCCACCCAAGGCTAGCTCCACCCACCTGACAGTTTTTCACAGGTTTCTACCTATTCAATGTAATATGCTGGAAACAGCATGTTTGTTACTAGCTTGTACTGTACTCAGCAAGGGGGGGATAACCTATGTGACAGGTTCCCTTTAATCAGTTGGGAAGTGGGTGGGGCTAGCCTCAGGTGGGCTAGTCGTGCATTATACTGACACTTTTCATGAAAAGCTGGGCTCTTTTCTGGCTGAAAACTGCCAGATTTGAGCATTAAATACTCTAACTCCAGCATCTTACAGAATAAGGGACACAGTGCCGGAAACAGCAGGTCTGACACTAGCTTGTGCTGTCGTCAGCAAGGGGGGCATAACCTATGACAGGTTCTCTTTAAATGGGGTTTTGCCACGATGTAATGTTGACGTGGGATCCTCCAAAATGGGTATTTAATCACTGTTCTAAATATTTGATTACAAAAATTGCAGTCTGAGAGAGCTACAGGCTGCCTTACCTGCCCTTAGTTACTTAAAAGCTTCTATTAGATACGACCTGACAGGAGCTGCTGGCTGGGCTTGCTCAGAGAACACTTCTTATCTGATGAGAGGGAGCTGAAGAAGCTTTCAAGAGACTGGGGGAAAAATATGTTGTGTTTTTGTATACAGAATCTACTAGTTGTAGTGTGATTATCTGAGTAGATCCCTGCTTTATCTGATGACAGGGAACATGAAGAAGCTTTCAAGCTGCTGTGGAGAAAAGGTGTTGTCTTTTGTATACAAAATACACTATTGTAGTTTGATTATTTGAGTGAACATTTCACACGATCCCTTATGCACAGCTCTGTGCTCTGGCAGGCTCTCTCTTAGCTCAGCGTGGCTTGTTTACATTTGCTTCTTAGCAGATGAGGCACGTCCTGGCAAAACCTCTTTAAGGATGTTTTATTAGAAAGTTGCAAAGTTTTATTCACTAGCTGCAGACCGATATTGAAGGTGGGGAGAAATATATAATTCTGTCACACAGGAGGGCATTTTTGTAATGTAACTTAATTAAAATTTCCATTGGGTTCCGGCAGATCTACATCAGCTGTCTGGGAAGGTCAGTGGTAATGTCTACAGCTGTGTTGAGCCCAACAGTTCAGGTGTCCAAATGGATTTGGCCTTTTTATTGATCAGGCCCCCCGCCTTTTGGGGGGGGGGGGGGTTTCTGTACACCCAAAGATTTTACCCTAAGGTAGGACACAAGGTCAGCCCTGAAGATGGAAAGGAGAAGGATAAACAAAGCACCACAAGGAATCATGGACTTGTAGTTTTAGGGCAAATGAAACCTCTTTCAAATGACATATGCTGCTTAATACACTTAAAATATACAATTTGTTTTTGTTTTTTTACATTTTTATTTATTTTTATTATAAATTAAGCGTATATGTATTTTTTATATTTTTAGTTTGTGCTCCCCCAGTTTCCCTTGTCAAGCAAAGCCAAATATATAGGCATTGGGAGAGATGTAACAAAGCCAATGCAGAGTTGCGCAGTTACCCATAGCAACCAGTCAGATTTTACCTCATTCTCTTAGGAACCTGAATGCAGCTCTTGGGTTAGTTGCTGTAGGCTTCACTCTTCTTTTGCACCAGGTTAGATACAATACCTCTCCTCTCTTGTACCTTCATGCATTTGAGGTTGTATGGAAAACATATGTAAAGCTGGAGAAGTTTCCCATAGCAACCAGTCGGATTCTTCCTCATTTTCAGGGTTTAAGCCTGAATTCAGCAACTGAGTTGGTTGCTTAAGGGTCTGTTCACACGGCGTATTGGGGCGTGTACTGTACATGCCGCAATACACCATGTGTTTTAGAAGTACATGTTGTCCAGCGGCCGGCCCCATTTACTTGCAGCGCGTGAGCGCCGTGAAGAAGTGACATGTCGCTTCTCTCCCCCGGCGTACAATACAATCATATTGTACGCCGGGGGAGACGAGACGTAATTCATAGTTCTGAGAGCTATGAATTACCGGAATTGCGGCACACATTACGTCCTTATTAAAGCGTGATTTATAGGGTTATATGATAGAAGAGAGAAGCTGAGCTGTAGTATATAGGGTTATATGATTAGAGGAGCTGAGCTCTGTGGTATATAGGTTCATATGATAGAGGAGAGGAGCTGAGCTCTGTGACATATAGGGTTATATGACAGAGGGAGAGGAGCTGAGCTCTGTGACATATAGGGTTATATGACAGAGGGAGAGGAGCTGAGCTCTGTGACATATAGGGTTATATCATAGAGGAGAGAAGCTGAGCTCTGGTATATAGGGTTATATGATTAGAGGAGCTGAGCTCTGTGATATATAAGGTTGTATGATAGAGGAGAGAGCTGACCTCTGATATATAGACTTGTATGATCTTGGGCTATGATATAGGGTTATGTGATTTATATGAGGAGAGAAGTTTTGCTCTGATATGTAGGGTCATATGATTTAATGCAGAATTTGAGTAAAAAGTAGAACAGGTGTAACAAAGTGCTATGGACCCGAGCCACATACAGGGACTGTATCTGTGTGTGTGTGTGTACAGAGCGGACTGTCAAAGAAAGCTGCCAATCAATGAATGTGGGTGGAGTCAACAGGACTTCCACCCTCTCTTTAAAGGGGTTGTCTCACTACATTGATTCATCTTACCTCAGTCCTGTTTTCTTGGTTTCACTTTGAATTCAGGGGTGTGTTTACTGGCTTCCACTAGGCTGCAGAAGAAGCCAGGTCTGTAGCTATAGAAACCAGTGCTGTCAGCCTATCAGGATAGATCACAGGTCTGTAGCTATAGCAACCTGAGAAGCTGATGCAGCCCATACAAGAGGGGGATATCTCAGAATAGGTAGGACACTGGTAATGGACACATATTGCAAAGTGACTTGTTTTTGCAAGATCTTTAACATAAAAAGCAATCCTTGTAGTGAGACAATGCCTTTAAGGAGTCCAGTTAGGACTTATTCTGCTTTCTCCTCAAGAATCTTGCATTAAGCTATATGTCACAAAGCTCCACATCTCTCCCTCAATCATATTCTGAACTCAGTGCAGCAGAAACAGCCAGGCTGATTCACTTTAACCCTGCATCTACCCCGGGAGCAAAACATACTCTGGGTTGATCCATAACCATCAGATTTAGGATACAGACAGAGAAATGTGATGTCCCAGAACAGCATCCTGCTGACCCCTCATGTGCAGATCAGAGGCTGCTCCATATAGTCCTGACATCAGGTCGTGTTGTGGGGGCCTTGGTGTTTCCGGTTCATTCTGTTCCTCGTCTCGAGTGTCATGTGGCCGGTCAGGGTGGGTTATAAATAGGATTTCTTGATTGCGTTCCCATATAGGAGCAGGCTGTGCTGGTCACGGCTCCGCTGCCTGTTGCAGGTTATTTGCAGAATCCAGGTTGGTTTATGACTCGTGTAATCTATTGGGGAAGTGTTGGTAAGGGTGCTGCATCCTTTGGACACTTGACCCACCCTGAACAATCGGCCATGTACCTGCCCAACAGCGAAACATTCCCCAAAATACATAGATTCCCTCGAACCTGGAAATCCTTGAGTTTTTGTTGTCCTTTCAATTTGCCTATTCAACTGTTTGTATTAGTTTCTGGGAAAGCTGGGTGACCTGCCCGCAGAGGTTTTTAAAGGGGTTGTCTCACTACATTGATTCATCTCACCTCAGTCCTGTTTCCTTGGTTTCAGTTTGAATTCAGGGGCGTGTTAACTGGCTTCTATTAGGCTGCAGTAGAAGCCAGGTCTGTAGCTATAGCAACCAGTGCTGGCAGCCTATCATGAGAGATCAAGCAGGTCTGTAGCTATAGCCCCACCTGAGGAGCTGATGTAGCCCATACAGGAGGGAATATCTAGGAATAGGTAGGACATTGTTAATGGACACATATTGCAAAGTGACTTGTTTTTGCAAGATCTTTAACATAGAAAGCAATCCTTGCAGTGATACAACCCCTTTAATGGCAGAGCTGTGAATAAATGAGTGCCAATTAGAGGTTATGCTGCCTCTTTCCAGCCTCTGTCTGCCACACACAATTTTTTTTTAACCCATATTAGTCTCTAAGAGCCCAATGTCTGTTTCTGGGAAAGCTGGGTAATGATCAAAATGATTGCTATAACTGGTACCATAGGCGGTTTTTACCCAGCTTTCCCAGACTCTTATAAATTGGCTAGTTTTTCACTTATAAGCCCTTAATTTAGTACCTTCTGCAAAACTGGGCAGATTAATTCAGCACTCTTGAAAGCCTGGGTGGCACAGCCTCCGAGCATTAACGGCAGACCTGTACATTATTATGGCCGTTAATTAGAGCTCCCAAAGGATATGCTACTATTTTTTTTTTTATTTTTTTTTTCACCCTAGGGTGACTTTATCTAGTTAGGGTCTGTCTGTCTCAATATTCGGTCCACATCCCAACAAGAGTGAGAGCCATGTGGGTGGTGTGTTTCTTATGAAACACCATGGCCCCCATGGAACATAATAATTTTTATATTTTTTTTTAACTGGACAATCCTTTTAAGGAATTTTGAAAAAAAACTGACCAGCAATATTGCTGCTGTTAGACCTTTTAGGCCTCGTTCACACGGCTTATTTCGACGGATTTGCCGACGGATTGACTATCGTCAATCCGTCGTGCAAATCCGTCCGAAATAAGTCACAGCCTATTTTCTATTGATTTCAATAGAAAATACGGCTCGTCGTTCACACGACGCAAAATTCCGTTCCGGATTGCCGCCGCGGATTGACGACGGCAATCCGGACGGAAAAACAATTGACATGTCAATTATTTCCGGACGGATTCACCACCTACAATGATTGTGGATGGTGAATCCGTCGGGAAATCAGTTACAAATACGTGCCACACTTAGTGGCACTTATTTGCAACTGATTTTATACTGATTTCAGAACGTATTTACATCGGAAATCCGTTGTAAATACGTTCTGAAATAAGCCGTGTGAACGAGGCCTTAGGGTGCTTTCACACACAGCGTTTTTTTTCAGAAATGCACTGCATTTAGGCTCCATGCACACAGGGTTATTTTAAACGGATGACTGATCTGTTCTGATGTAGGTAAAAACAGATGCGTTAACGTGTTCATTGACTCCTATAGGTGGACGGATATATAACGTGCATTGACATGGTGTCTGTTTTTACACTTTCTGTCAAATATATGCATTTAATTTTAATGGGTGGAGGACGAAGGGTGCTGCGCTTTTTAAAGTTTTAAAAAAAATAAAAGTTACAGTATACGTTTTTCTACAATGTATGTCAATGGAAAACGGATCCTAATGGTTGTGCCCATGTTGTAAACGTATACATTTTGTAACCGTCAAATATATAAACAAAGCTATCCAATCAAATTGCAGGGAAAAACAGGTGACAGCCCATAGAAAAGCCAGTTAAACAAATAGAGGAAAAAAAAGATGTCAAACGTCTACTCGAAACCGTGGATATTTGGCATATATTTAACGTATGTTTTGACGTATGGTCAAGCACAGCATTAAGGCTCAGTGTACACCTGTGTATTTCTGCACGTATCGAAAAACGGACCCCAAAACGTATTCAACGATGTTCAGTGTGATTTTTACATTGAACGACGACACGTGTTTTTTACATGCATCTTTCGGATCTGTAAAAAGGATTTGATCAAAGAATTGCATGTCTATTCTTGATCCGTTTTACGCACCAGACACCCTATTTAAAACTATAGGGTGCATTCATGCTGCACAGAATACGTATCCAAACACGCAGCACACTTTGGGTACGTGTTTGGATACATTTTCTTGGATACGCAGCCTTTTTCGGATTGAAAATCGCTGTGTGAACCTACACAGTTGACACCCAGCTTTCCTAAATTAGTGGACAAGTGCCGAGTCACTAACCTACATGCTATGACTGGGAAAGCTGGGTGACAGAGCTATAATAGTCATCAAGCTTTCTCAGGAACAGATACGATTGAGAGGTGCTGAATAGGGTTTTACTTGACAGAAGATGACACATCCTAGTTGGCAGCGCCCATGTGGTCAGCTCATCCGTCCTGTATACACAGCAACTGTCGGGCCTCTGATCATGTACCCTGACATAAGCCGTGCAGGTGATGTCTGAATATTTCATGCCTGACACTGATCGCACGTCTCTTTGTCCCTGAAGTGCCTGCACAGAATTCTGTTGTGGCCGAGAGTGGAGCACAGACAGGTAATGGGGTCACTGCCGCCGCCGCTTTCATTCCCACCGCTTATCCAGAGCCTCCTTTTATAGATAATCTACTGGTAACCATCAGGTCAAGTGGATCTAAACCACACTTGTCTTGAGTGCCGCCTTCTGTGTCTCTCGAGACTAGCAAAATCTTTGTGCCTTTCATTGCTTCTTGCCGTTGGTAACCTGTGAACTGCAGCAATAAGACACTGTTAAATGTGAACAGGCCAACACCTGCTGTGGATATTGCTCTGATTACATAGGTGGTGACCTCTACTGTGGCACTGAATGACCCTGTAACCTTTAGGACATCTCTAGAGGGGGAAGTTCTGGATTATTAGCGGCTATTAATTATTTTCAATCACAGATCGCTGTTGGTGCTGGAAGGACACTTGGCTTTTGGCACCTTTTTTTGTGATATTTTTATTTTTTTTTATTTTATGATTCACATTTTGTCTTTGTACTGATCCTGAGGTAGTGTCTATGCAGCATCACAGCATGGGACTCCTATAATTTTGTACCACACCTAGTACCCTGTAGAAATTGATAACTATGGATAGAGTATTTTCGTTTTCATTTTCATAAGTTATGTAGGTCCAAAAAAGGAAAAAAAAAAAAAAAACACTAGCTCTATTGCAAACTCAGGGTACTGTTTTACAGATCCATCTAACACACAAATGAACGTGCATGAGGCTCTACATTGCGTTCTTCTCCAGTCACCACCAGAGCTGCATTTACTGTTCTGCGCCTCTCCTGTCTGCAGACCTCTTAGGCCATGTTCACACGGCTTAAAATGGGCCGTATTTCGGTCCGTAATTACGCGTCGAAGTGCACAAATTACGGGCTGAAAATGGCCCATTCATTACGGTAATTCACAGTTCTCATAGAGAACTATGGATTACGTCTCCTCTCCCCGCCCGGCGGGGAGATAATTGACATGTGAATTACCAGTGGCGTATACGCGCCGCTGGTAATGCAAGTCAATGGGCCGGCGAAGTGTCGGCCCCCCGCCCCCCGTCCACACGGCGTAATTGCGGGGCGTAATTACGTCCCGCAGTTAAGCCGTGTGAACATAGCCTTAGAGCTCCTAAAGGTCGGTTTTAGGATATTGCTGATGTTCCATCAGATCACCGATGCAACAGAATCCTAACGAATCTATTCACATCCAGAGCTGCAATGACTCCGTCTAACTCAGGATCAGTACAAGGACTTGGTAAAATTACCATTCAAATTCACTTCCCGCCTGCTTTATAAATTCACTTAACACATTAATGGGGTCTGGTGCAGTCTCTGTGGCGCAGGTTGGGATTTTAACACTTCCTTGGAGCCTCTAGTCTCAGAATTGATTAAGTAGACCACTGCATGAGGCCCTAAACCTACACTTCTGCTTTATTTAATCCGGTGTAACCTTTTATCATTTCCAGTTTCCTGTTGGTGTCCTACTGCATTGGGGGCTTTGTGCGTTAGTAGCCACACGTGTGTTAATTTTGCATGGTTGTGTTTCAGCTCTGCGAGGACGCTCCACCAGGATGATCTCCATCCCTGAGACTCTGCCAGCTGATCATGAGATGGAGGTGGAGACCTTGCCGCAGCCTGCCCTCAATCCTGGTGAGTGCATATGTCAACCAACTTTCACAGAATCAGCTGGATCACTAATCTTCACAGCATTGCTAGAAAACTCCCTGATCACTTTTCCGGCAGTATTCTGAAGATTGGAGTTTATGGGCAGAACAGTGGCTCAGTGGTAAGCACTGTTGCCTTGCAGCATTGAGGCTCTTAGGTTCTCACCATGTTTTTTTGGTTTTGCTCTGGGTACTCTGGTTTCTCCACACTCCAAAAACATATGGATAGGTTCATCTGAAATTTTAGATTGGTCCCTGTCCCCATTAGGGCTCACAATGTGAACGAGTATCTCTTCAAAATAAATAATATCTGGTTCTGGGAAAGTTGGGTGACGTCTCTGAGAATATAGTCAACAATGTAATGCTAAATTCACATGTTCTACAACGGATGTGGGAAAAGTGTGCATTTCAAGGGAAAAGGCACAATTTGTATTTTTTTTATTTATTTATTTTTTTTTTTGGTGCATGTTTTTTTTTCTTTCCTGTCAAAATATGACCCAAATGGCAACAAGATACATGTATATTTCTTGCATTCTCTGCCTCTACAATGTAAAATTATGCACGCAAAGTGCCATGTGCACTAATGGTGTGTTTTCCTACAGAACACAATGGGGCACTATTTTATGCAAACGATACATGTCAAAAATGCATCATTTGACACATCAAAGAAAACCATGGTCCACATTTACAATTGCTGTCTAACAATGTGCCAGATTGATCCGTGCTTGGTAAGCTTGGCATATCTTTAGACTTGTGTAGCTTTTTTTTTTTTTTTTTTTTTTTTTTTAAACCGGCTATTAGTTGATTACAGTTTGCAGCAAAATTTTGGAGCAGCATGACCTCGCCCTCTTCCCATGGAGCCACTTCCTACAAAGCCAAATCTATTTGTTGGCGAGGTTACAAGAAGTGTTTAAAGCCTACACTGTAACCTTGCTGCGACAAAAATGCACAATTTTTTTTATTTTATTTTATTTTTTTTTCTGCCGCAATCACGAAAGAAAACGTGTAAACCTGTCTTAACACTGCACACATAGGAAGGTAGGCAGCTTTCCTGGGCTAGATGATGAATCTTGTACAGTAAATTCTGAATCCTTCTCAGCAGGTATAAGAACTCGGTCCACCAAACTGAGCAGCTTTAGCGAGCACCGGCTTCTACCGCGAGTGACAGAAAGCGCTGACGACACCCTCTCCTCTAATGCGAAGAATAGTCAAGGTGAACACCTGGACAACTTAAATGTGATATTTTATATTCCCATGAAATCTGTATGCAAACGTTTTATGTGCACATATCTATTTCTTACTTGCAGCTAGAAGAAAATCAAACATAGTGAAAGAAATGGAAAAAATGAAAAGTAAACGAGAAGAAAAGCGAGCCCAGAACACAGAGCTGAGGACCAAGCGAGCGCAGGTATGATGCTGCCGTGAAGAACAAATTTGTGCATCAGATGGCAGGATGATGTTTAATTACAATTCTACATCGACAGTAGCTTCTTCCCCTAAATCGGATACTTCCAGTTCTGCTTATGTCAGGGTAAATGACATATGAGTTTTCATTGATGAGATGTTTTAAGGGTTGGGGATTAGAAGTGTATGGTCTAGGCTCTCATTCGGGAGCTGCTTTGCTGTAACCTGAAATGTACACAGAGGATGTGAACGTCTGACCTAATTTTATTTTGCAGGATTATGACACAAGCATACCAAACTGGGAGTTCGGCAAAATGATTAAAGATTTCAGAGCAACTCTAGATTGTCAAAGACTCAGCATGACTGACCTGGTAAGAGCATAGCGTCCTGTAAATGAAGATAAGGCAACCTACTGCAGTCTATTATCGGCCATTTCTGGCCTCCGAATAATCTTATAGCGCATGTATAACCTCCAGAGACTTATTGCTGTCTCTTGTTAAAGCGTTTGTCTCCTCATGCTGTTTTATAGAGCCACTAGCAGCTTCATACTTATTGGTCAGGCTGTGGGTTGTTCTACAGCAGTGATTGGTATGTACGCTCTGCTATTCCTAGCTGACTTTTATACGGTGATATGGGAGCAAGAGGTTTAGAAATCTGTAGTGCATAATGTTAGAGCTCTAAAAGGTGAAAGCTTGTCATGAACTTAAATAAACAAACTCCTGTGCCTGCGATAATTTAGCAGGGACTGACTGACCATGATCTACAATGCTGTTTGGAGTAATCAGATAATAGAGCAGGGAGAGGTATTGGGTAACCAAGAAAAACTTGTGTACACTAGCGGTAGATAAAATCTGTATCTCCTCAACAAAGCAAAATAAAAATGTCAATGTATTCAGTATTAGGCCATGTTCCCAGTTCTATGAGAACTGTGGATTACCGTAACGACTGGGACGTACTTCAGTCCATAATTCGCGCAGTACGTTGCGAATTACGGGCTGAAATATGTGCCCAAATAAGCCGTGTGCACATGGCCTTAGTCTTAATTTCTCTCCCTACATTTTAAAGTGGTTTTAGCTTTTGTTTTTTTGGTGTGTGTGTGTGTGTGTGAGTGTGGTGTGTGTGTGTGTGTGTGTGTGTATATACATAGTTTTAGTGTTGAGATAGCAGACCACTTATGTGTATTTTAATAGTAAGATATGATGGGGTGTGTGTATATAATGTCTGTAGTTTGGTTTAGTGTAAGGGGATATCCACACAGCGCTTTATAAGTTTCTGATCCGGAAAACGCATCCAGCAGGCACCCAAAGTGAGATGCGTTTTTGCAGCAGCAGGATCGCACCCTATAGTTTTAAATGGGCCGTCTGCTGTGTCAAACGGAACAAGAATTGACATGGCAATTCTTTGAACGGATCCGAATCGCATCACAAAGATGCATGTAAAACACACATCGGTGATCACTCATGCCAATGTGTGTTTTAGATTGCGAGCAGTGTAAAACACTGCACATTTTTAGATTCGTGTTTGGATTTGAAACACGGATCCAAACATGCATCTAAGAAATGCTGTGTGATAGTGGTGTGATTGTCCCTGGACCAGGGTTTATGTATATAGTGCAGAATGATGCCTGTTTATAGTTATGTTTTCTAATTTCACTTGAAAAAGGCTGCATCCCCACGGCAAGGGACAAATACCGGTCGGTTTATCCACACAGGAGGGGGGGGGGGGGGAGGGCTTTTCTCAGCGTTGAGCCCACCCCCCTTCACTTTGGCTGGCACATATTCTGTCTGAAAACCGTACGGAAGTAAGTGCAAGCACGATGTTTTGCGTGCAGAACATCCGTGCAGTGGGGACTGCTGTACGGGTTTTCCATAGAGCCCCATTGTGCTCATTTTCGGCTGGTTTTTCAGACGGTCTGCAAAACCGCAAACCGCCTGAAAACCCGGCCAAAAATCCGTGCAGTGGGAACATGCCCTAAGAGTTCAAGAGACTTTTACATAGCATGTGACTGATCCATTTGCTGTTATAATGCTCCAGTACTACTGAAGAGGGAAAAAAACAATGATTACGAACTTGCGTTACAGCACCTGTGACATCTCCTGATTTGTCTGTTTTTAGTAAATCTTTGTGTTCCCTGTGAAATCACAATCCTGGAGCCTCTAACTCTGTTGTGCTGTTCCTCTTATACTTCCTAGAAATGCATGTTGGGATGTTGCCCATTGGGGGTTTGTTCCTGTACGGTCTGGTATAATCCAAGTGCTGACAGTCGGTGTGAACAGGGTTACACTTTTAGAAACTGGAATGGTAACGGCCATCTGATTCAATAATATATTTCCAGAACTTGTAAGAGAAGATGCTCCGGAATGATTTCACATGAAACACAAGTATTTAATAAAACAGACGTGTCCGGAGATCTCCCAGGTCATCTTTAAAGGGGTGGTCTCACTACATTGATTCCTCTTAGCTCAGTCCTGTTTTCTTGGTTTTACTTAGAATTCAGGGGCGTGTTTACTGGCTTCTACTAGGCTGCAGTAGAAGCCAGGTCTGTAGCTATAGCGACCAGCACTGGCAGCCTATCAGGAAAGATCAAACAGGTAGCTATAGCGACCTGAGGATGCAGCTCATACAAGAGGGGGATAGCTCAGAATAAGTAGGACCCTGTTAATGGACACATATAGCAAAGTGACTTGTTTTTGCAAGATCTTTGACATAAAAATCAATCCTTGTAGTAAGACAACCCCTTTAAGAATTTATATTTCAGCTGAAATCTCCAAGCACTCGCTGCTTTTCAGTGTCTGCACAGTATCTATTTAGTGACTTCTATTAAGAATGTGTCTATCTATAAACTGGAAGGTGGCTTACAAAAACTACCAGCAGAATTCATTGCATCTCTGGAGTATTAGATAGGATCAGTAATGTATGTACACAGTGACTGCACCAGCAGAATAGTGAGTGCAGCTCTGGAGTATAATACAGGATGTAACGCAGGATCAGTACAGGATAAGTAATGTATGTACAAATTGCCTGCACCCGCTGAATAGCGAGTGCCGCTCTGTAGTATATTACATGTAGTTACCCAGGATCAGTATAAATTGCTAGTACTCATTGGAGCACATTTATTATGGCAATCCACAAATACTGGTGTGCATGGTTTACACCACATTTATTGTGTTAGACAGTTTCTAGAAAGTTCTGCGATTGTCTCACAAAAGGTGTGACCTCAAGGTCATGGCTTAATGTGTAGCACAATACACTAAATTTTGGCGCAATTAATGGCATAAAGTAAGCCAACTAATAGGTGTAAACTTGGACTAGAGCATTTATACATGCACCAGGTTTATCAACACGGTGATAAATGTGGCGCATTGTAAAACTGTCTAGCTCACACTGTCTAGTCGAAGTATTAGACAGCACTGATAAATCTACCCTATTGTCTCTCCTTTCCAGGCTGAAGAGCATCGTATCTGCGTGTGCGTCAGAAAGCGCCCTCTAAACAAACAAGGTTCGTGCTGGGATGTGGAGGTGTTATATGTTGGGATTATGTTTCCAGCTGCAGCATTAATCTTCCTTCTGTTCCTTCTCAGAGGTGACTAAGAAGGAGATCGACATTGTTTCTGTTCCCAGTAGAAGTGTTGTCCTGGTGCATGAGCCTAAACTAAAGGTGGATCTGACCAAGTATTTGGAGAACCAGACATTCCGCTTCGATTACACCTTTGATGAGAGTGCGTCTAATGACATGGTGTACAGGTAAGACGGCGCAGCGAGGTGATGTGCAACATGTTGAGTGCATGGCAGAAGTAGTCACTTACAGCTCTATGTGACCTCCAGGTTTACAGCCAGACCTCTGGTCCAGTCCATATTTGAAGGAGGGAAAGCCACCTGTTTTGCTTATGGCCAAACTGGAAGCGGTAAAACACATGTAAGTATCGCCTCCATCCAAAAAGGTATTTTTACCTGTGTGGGGTTGTTTAGGCATACACATAGCAGTCTTGGCATGGTCACAGCAATTTTTTTTTTTTTTTTTTTTTTAAATTTGGCTTAAGTAGCCGCATGGTTATTTTGGTGAACAGTCGCAGTATCCTGTGGCCATTGACAACCAGTGAACAATGATGAGCATTTGTTTATGGCTGCGGTTTTGCAGGTGTTCTTCTGCCAATCCATGCAGCTACTTAAAGGGGTTTTACCACGATCTAAGGTTGACGTGGCATCCTCCAAAATGGGTATTTAATCACTTTTCTAAATATGTAATTAAAAAAGTGAAGCCTGTGAGATCTACAACCTTCTTTACATGCCCTTAGTTTCCTTACAGTTTACATTAGACACGACCAGGAGCTGATCTGGCTGCGCTTGCGTTGTTTGCACTTATCTGATGGTAGGGACCATGAAAGAGCTTTCAAGGGACTGGGGAGAAAAGATCCCGCATCTTTTGTATAGAGAAACCACTGGTTATAATGTAATTATCTGAGTAAACATGCAGACGCTCCCTGCTCAGCCCTCCCCTCCCCCCCACCCATCTCCCCTGGCATCAGTTTGTGAACAAATAAAAGACCGCTGCCTGCTCAGAGCTTATCTTCTCTCCTGTGCACAATACGGTCATCCCCTGTGGATTAGTCAAACAATGTTTACTCAACTACAGAGACTGAATATCAGGAGCGTGCATGGGAGGTAGTGCGATTACATCACAGAGGAGGTACTTGGTTTTTTTTTTAAAACACAAACACAACGCCCCTTTTTTTTAAAGCCTCAAGTGGGGAGTATCAGCCTGTTAGGTAAGGAGCTTACTTTTTGGCAAAACCCCTTTAAGTTCATCAAAATATCACCAGTTTTGGCACGGACGTGATCTGCTACAGCTCCACCTCCCCTCTCCCAAACCAATTTGTTTATTTTTTCCCTTACAAACCTAGAACCATAGTTATTAGGTTGCAGAAGGATAATATGCATATTTATTTGATTTACACTTAAAGCCTCCACAACTCTGCACCTGTCTGGAATCGGAGGGAGATTTGGCCTGTAGCTTTAAAGGGGTGTTCCAAAAGTATTACCTGCTTGGTAATTGTTAAGAGTTGATGAGGGGGGACCCCAAATTTATCCTGTTGGCTCACTTGGTCTACTGCCCCAAAGATACCAGCTGATGAGTAGACATTTCATTCTTCATGTGACCCCATAGCTATTAACAGGCCACAGCAGTCAGGTGGTGGATATGCTGCATGTAACTGCTGCGGTCTTTGACTAGCTACAAGGTCACATGAAAAATTAACGGTGAAGTTACTGCCCGGGAGGATAACCAGAAAGGGCTGAGGGGCTGGAATGAACAGGTCTACAAGGTAAGTAGCTGTGTTTGTTTCATACCCTAATGACTTGAAAGCAGTTTCCGGTGGCACAACCCCTTTACAGAGGCGTTCCAAAAGTAGTACCATCATTGGTTCACAGAATAAGTGATAAATGTCTGATTGTTAGCAATCGTTGGGATCCCCAAATCATTCCCCTCCTGCATCCAAGCCCCTCATTCTTGCTCACTGCTATCTTGCAATGTGCAACGGAGCAGTGGTCGAATGTGCACACTGCGGCTTCGTTCCAAGTCTATAAAATCCACAAAGATAGCAGACCGCTGTACTTGGGTGTCTTGGTTGGTCTGATTGTGTTGGGGCATTTTAGCGATCGGTAGGCCCCCAGTGATCAGGCGTTTATCCTGTGCATAGGTGATGAATGTCTTTTTATATATATATATATATATTATATATATTATATATATATTATATATATATATATATATATTTATATATTATTATATATATATATATATATATATAATTATAACAAAAGCAGGGTTTTACAGAATATTTGCTTATACAAACTCAACATAAGTCTTTGTACAATCCATACAATATTTGAAATTACATATTGTACAAAGAGTCTCTTTCCACCTGGAAAAAAGAAAGTAAGCACCAACCATGGAAAAGTATTAGTTCATATATCTGCTTCTGCATTTTTTCTATTTTCTCCCCTTAACTATCCCACCTTCCCCAACTTTCCCTAAACAAACCCCATGCATTCTATTGATCCTGTTCATCAATCTCTAGACTACCTAAGCTTCCTTTCATCTTTTCCTTCAAATAGTATTCTGAGTATTTGAAGGGCTCCATAAACTCTTATCTCAGTCTGTGAACACTTTAGAGATAAATGGTTTCCATTTTTAAAATAGTACTTTTGCATTTTTATCCTTATCCCTTTCCGCATCTAACCTTTCTATATGGAACATTTCCTTGAGGCAATCCATCACCTCCTCCACACTCGGTACTGCAGGTTTAATCCAGTAACGTAATAAGCATCGCTTTACTGCCAAGAGCAAAACATGTATACCCCTATCGTTGATGAATGTCTTCAGCACAAATTCTGAAGAGATTAAACTGATTTAACACTTAAAGTTGTTACCTGTTCTCCCTTTTCTCTGTAGACGATGGGAGGCGACTTCTTAGGAAAATGTCAGAACGTTACAAAAGGCATCTACGCTTTTGCATGTAAGTTGATGTGTTTATTATGCCTTTCGTCTTCGTTATAGACTAGCTATAATTCGTATCCTCTTTAATCTTTGTATGTTTCCACAGCACGAGACGTCTTCCTCCTTCTCTCCCAACCACGATACAAGGATCTAGATCTGGAAGTGTTTGTGACCTTTTTTGAGATCTACAATGGAAAGGTGGGAAGTTTTGACAGATCTTGTGTTTGCAGTCCCTTCTGTCATTCCTTTCCTCAGGAGGTCACTGTAGACTGCTTTATTTTAGGTGTTTGATCTTCTGAATAAGAAGGCAAAGCTCCGGGTCCTGGAAGATGCTAAGCAGGAGGTGCAGGTGGTGGGTCTAGTGGAGAATGAAGTCACCTGTGCAGAAGATGTCTTTAAAATGATAGAAATTGGAAGTGCCTGCAGGTTAGTAGCATGTGAGAGACTGATCAAGAAGCAACTTATGATAAGAGGGAGTTGCATTACAGGATGTCTTCCTAATGCAGGTATCCTCAAACTGCGGCCCTCCAGCTGTTGGGAAACTACAACTCCCATCATGCATTTATATAATCTCTAACAGTGGGAGTGATGGGAGTTGTAGTTTCCCAAAAGCTGGAGGGCCGCAGTTTGAGGACGCCTATCCTAATGCTTAGGTTGAGACACTGATACACGAGTGAACACATTGCCACTAACAATAGACTAGTCACCGATTACCACAAATTCAAACGCGGTCAGAAAAAAAGCCCTCCACTCAAATACAGAAAGACTAACTACATAGGGCCCTACTCTAAAATATAACCTTTATTGTCAAATATTAAATTATACCATAAACACAATATTTAAATATACAGGTAACATCATACTGATATGTTTATAGATCATAAAGCAGTAATATACCTCATACGCGTATACTAGACAATGCTCCCAATCAAATAACAGTTTCTCTATCCTATCTATCTATCATGGACATATAACACTGCTTCAAGCCCTATTAAATATCTACAGAAGACATTTATCGCCCCGAACGGGACGGCCCCGTCTATAGGAGACTATCCCTGTTACACCCTTTTCCTACTGTCTATACACTATATCTATACATTACAAAGAGGAATAAATAATGCTTAAACAGCTAATCACTGCTAAAAATGTTGCATATAACAATCAAGCCAAACGCTTTTAGCCTTTTTACTTATCTCCTTGTAATCAAGATTCAGATGTCAGAGTGCCACAAATATGCCGACGCGTTTCCCCCCTCAGATACGTAGGGGTTCATCAGGGGACATGCACATATGGCTACCTCAACTTCAGCCCACAATGGAGCCTTTTGGCTAGATACGCAACCAAAACTATCCCAATATTTGTGGCGCTCTTTGACATCTGAATCTTGATTACAAGGAGATAAGTATAAAGGCTAAAAGCGTTTGGCTTGATTGTTATATGCAACATTTTTAGCAGTGATTGGCTGTTTAAGCATTATTTATTTATTTCTCATTGTAATGTATAGACAGTAGGAAAAGGGTGTAACAGGGATAATCTCCTATAGACGGGGCCGTCCCTTTCGGGGCGATAAATGTCTTCTGTAGATATTTAATAGGGTTTGAAGCAGTGTTATATGTCCATTATATATATCTAGATCCTATTTTTGGTATTTAGATTTATATCTATATAGAGAAACGGTTATTTGATTGGGAGCATTGTCTATTATACGCGTATGAGGAATATTACTGCTTTATGATCTATAAACATATCGGTATGGTGTTACCTGTATATTTAAATATTGTGTTTATGGTATAATTTTAATATTTGACTGGTTATGTTTTAGAGTAGGGCCCTATGTAGTGAGTCTTTTCTGTGAGTATTTTATCACTAACAATAGACTACCGTATATTATTTGACTGGGCTTGCTGTTTTACCATCAGATGTTAATATAATAGAATTATATTGCGCTTCCTTAAAAACTTTAGAGACTTTAATTCAGTCATGGATTTTGCTTTTTCACAGAACTTCAGGTCAGACATTTGCAAACAGTAGCTCTTCCCGATCCCATGCCTGCTTACAGATCATCCTGCGAAGGAGGGGAAGACTCCATGGCAAGTTCTCTTTTTGGGGTCTGGAGGAAATGAGGAAAAGGGAGCGATCAGGAAGTTGACCGTATCACGCGCAGGAGGGCAAGTCAACCGCGCTTACTCCCCCAAAGGTAGGGTTTCAAGGAAAATAATCCTTTAGAAGATTAGAAAATTGCCTAAAGTTTTTCATTTAAAAGAGCCGGTTAAAGTGTTACTTGCCCTTTTACCTGTGAGTTAAAAAATCCAAAAAATTTTGCCGCACACCTTTAAAATTTAAAATTATTGGGTGCCGGGTAAATAGCAATCAGAATAAATATAATGTATACCCGCACACAGATATTTTGTTTTCCCAAAATTAAAAAACTTTTTTAATCAAAATTTTAAAATTCCAAGAAGGTTACTTTTTGGAATGGCGATCAATTTCTCTGGTACCCCAAAAAATTGACGCCATTCCAAACTGACCTCTCTATGGATATTAAAGTTGTTTAAAAAAATTTTTTGTAATTTTGGAATACAAAATATCATGTGTGCGGGTATACATATATATTGACCTGTGAGTTACAGTTCGGTGAATATTTTTTTTATTTTTTTTAATTTCTTGCACTGTAGGAATGTATCAGAGCTTTGGGACAGCACAAAGCTCACACCCCATTCCGCGAGAGTAAGCTCACTCAGATCCTACGGGATTCCTTTATCGGGGAAAATTCGGACCGCATGGAAAAAAACCCTGCCAGTAAGGCTGAAACAACATTGTTTGTGTTTTTGCTAGGGATTTATGGGGATTTCCAAGATTTAGGTTTCATTTATTTTCAAATAGATTAACATTTTATTTTTTTTTTTTTTTATCTGTATAATAAAGTTGTTAGTTTTGATAAGTTCTGCTTTAGTCCCTAATGGTCCTCACCATCTATGCTTGCTGTCCGTGAGTTTTCATTTTGATGCTGAAATATCTTCTCAAAATATAAGTAAATCAATCTAAATCTGAAATCCACCTCTAAAATTTGGTGATGGCACATGACTTACTCTTTTTTCTGGCACATTACATTCAGGTAGATTTCTCAGGATAAGTAATAAGCAACAAAAATTTTTTTTTCCTTCCCTTTCCCATCCATTTACAGATTGCGATGCTTTCACCTGGGTTTTACTCCTGTGAGTACACCCTGAACACACGACGATACGCTGACAGGTAGGAACCTGAGGTGTAGCTCTGTTTTGTTTGTTATATCCTCCTATTAAACCATGTACTGTAGGTATAAACAGAAGTAATGGAGATCGCAACAAAAAAAAAAACCCTCCAGATCTGAAGTTGGTGTTTCCCTTTCAGATGTTTCATCTTCTGATTTTTATTTTTATTTTTTTGTTTATCTAATTCATGCTGTCTACAAGTACCACAAGGGGAGCTCCGTGGTTTTTTTGTTTTTTAATAAGGCAGTCATTGAATCTGTATATAGTGAGCTCCCTCTAGGGGGAAGCTTTAAGGGGGTTGTCTTATCTCAAAGTTTTAGGATGCATGAATGAAATAATGCTGCTTTGCTCTCACTTCCTGGTCAAGCTGTCTGTAATTAGCATATGAGCTCTGTGTATTCAGACCTCTGCTAATTAGATAAATCTCAGGCTGTCAGGACTAGGGAAGCTTCTGAGGTAAAGTAAACAGAGTAAATACTGGCTTTTGTCTGAAAGATCAGATAAAACACAAGCTCTCACTGTCCTGTGAGTTCTGTGCTTTGCGACCTGTGTGATGACGATGACGTCACTCCCTGCTATCAGATAGAAAAAACAGCGGGGGGGAGGGGAGACGTACCCAGGTCGCTCACTTGGGAAACCAGAGAGCACAGAAGGTGATAAAATCATTTGTAGCTCCTTAACAAAAAAAAATGCAATATATTTGGAAAATATCCTTATTTAGTTTTCCCAACATGTTGAAAGCTAATCTTTGTAGTGAGACAACTCCTTTAAGAAACCATAATGTTATTTAACAGTAAGACATGGGGCTCTTTTAACATGGGCCACATAGCAGTAGTGTGATCATTCTCTGTGGTGAACCACTGCGTTCTATTTTTAATAAGAGCTTTTTCATTTAGAGTGAAAGAGCTGATTCCTCACGGTAAAGAAGGTGCCGATAGTCAGCAGATGGAAACTGAGAACGGAGATGAATCTCAGTCCAGTTTGGAAGACGCAGAGTTACAGGATGATGTGAGTAGCCCCAGACACTAACCAATATTGCGAGACTAAAATTCTTGAATTGATTTCTGTTCACCGATTTCTTGGTTAGATCTGCTGCTAGGAAATCTGGGTGACAACCAAATTTGGCTTCCATTAAAAGTGTATGTCACCTAGCTTTCAACTTCTGGAATGGCACTTGTGCCTGGTGTGAATGTTTCGTTACATGACTAGGCACACTTAGTCTTCTGGAGTTGGTTTATGCAGCTGACATTTCCTTGGATATCTTTTTACTTAGCCGACACTGAAGGATGAAGAACTTTCTACCCACATTAACAGTTTCCAGGCTGCAATGAGTCGTATTGGGGAGCTGGAGGAAAAGACTGTGGAGGAGCTGAGAGACATGGTGCAGGTATCTCCACTGCTGCCCTGGAAAGAGACATCATGGTGACAGTCAAATGCATCATAGATCATGAGCTATGTAGATACAGTCTGCTGGCAATTTTGAGATTCGGAATGAAATATTTTTAGGGCAGATTGGTTGTCTTATGGGTCCCAAAGCTTTCATCAGTAGGGGGAAACAAAGCTTAAATATTTCCTTCACCCTTCCCTTCATTCACATCTTCCCCACCTTTGGTTGAACTTGACTGGACATATGTCTTTTTTTTCTTTTTTTTTTTTCCCAACCGTGCTATGTAACGCTGAAATATCCAACTACATGGGAAATATCTAATAGCAGCTACATGCAATGTTCCTCCACAAAGGGGAACTAGATTTATCTTGCCACCTTGTCTCCATTTTGCCCCTGTACAATGACTTCTCCTCAAGACAGGGCGGTCAATATGGCACAATAGTGGGTGTCCCTGATAGTCACCTTCGTGTTAATACTTGACTGCTTTTTTTTTTTTATTTTTTATTTTTTTATTTATTGCAGAAAGGACCAGAGTGGTCCAACCTGTTGGAGATGACTGAGCAGCCAGATTATGACATGGAGAGTTTTGTGACACAGGCAGAATATCTCATCCAGGAATCCTCCAAGGTCCTTATTGCTTTGAGTGGTAAGTTACGGAGCCAGAAGGACTAGAGAATAGTCTAACCGAATTACTGCAATGTTAACTTAGGGGAAATTCTACCAGTAGTCCTCAAAGAAGAGATGCAGTCTAAAAGAGTGTACAGTTTATCCAGTTCTCCTAATGCAGTGTGATGAATAAGGCTATGTTCACACGGCTTAAACTGGGATGTATCTCGCGCCATACTGCGCTAAATACGGGGCAAGATACGTCCCAGTCATTATGGTAATCCACAGTTCTTATAGAGAACTGATTACGTCTCCTCTCCCCGCTCGCACAATACGCCAAGTGGAGGAGAAGTGACATGTCAATTCGCACCGTGAATAATGAATGTCTATGGGGCCGGCGGGCTGCCGACCCACGCCCCCGAGCACACGGCGTAATTGTGGGCGAAATATGTCCCTTAATTATTGCCGTGTGAACATAGCCTAAAGGTTTTTCTCGGTTGCCACAGCTACATAAAGCATGTGGATGTATACATACAGATACAATGTTATACTAGAAAAATGAATATCGGATGAGTAAATGCACAAAATAAACACAACTAGTTACATACCCTGGTAATTCCCAGGGAATCAAAATGAAAACATCTATTCTATATCCTGACGGCTTTCTCCAAAGAAGTAAAAATGGGGTGAAAATATAGTTCATACTGCACAGTGACTAGTCATGACTGCTGATAATGTCATGTCTTTCAACTGGACTCCAGCATTTGACCCTCGCCTCTATAAACCCCTCACATGAATGTGGAACCAGGTGATGAATGCCACACAACTCGGGAACATTTTAGGGAGGTGAGAGGCAACCAAGTGTCACATCAGACAATTTGTAACTGTTTACAACCTGACCACACCACCAGGCACAGGCATAGTCTTGAATGGGCCAGGGACCATCTACGCTGGATGAGGGACCAGTGGTCCACAGTGCTGTTCAGTGATGAAAGTAGATTCACTCTGAGCAGAAATTATGGCAGTGATGCTAGAGACATCAAGGAGAGCATTATGCATCAGCCAGGTCAGGTACCCTTGCTGGTCATCTAGCATGCAGACCACGCTGATGTCAACTGTTAAGAAGGGTCTGACGTGACACTTGGTTGCCTCTCACTTTAAACGTGTCTGGAGTTGTGTGACCTTCATTATTCAGTTCTGCAGGGTATTGTTTACAAGGAAGCGGTCATCAGTGTGTGGTGGAGCCAAAGGGCGTCTTTCTGTGACTCTTTCAATCTGTCTATCTCTGTTGCAACCTGCTCATGACACTCAAGCTATCAAGCTCAGGGGCCACTTCTGTCTGAGAGCGTCCTGCTTGAAGCCTCACAATGGTGAGGTACTGTTGATCAATTGTAAGGTGTTGTCTTGGTCTCGTGATGGCAACATGTAAACCACATGATGAGGAGGACTGTTTAGATCTCAATTCAGATTGATCCCATAACGTTATTGGGCGACTCAGAGATCAACTATGTGAATTTTGCCCTTAAGCTCTTTGTTAAGAGATCAGCAAGTTGTGCAAAAAGTGCTGGAACTTCGAACAATTGGACATGTGCATTCTAAAGTTGAGCTGGTCTAATTTTAGTGTGTGTGTATGTGTCTAGCTATCCTGTGTTCATCCTGAAATTTCAACCAAAAGCCAAATATAATCAATTTTGTTGTGACGAGTAGTGTACTTTCTCAGGCTTCTCCAGCCAAATGTAAGGATTTTACCATTTACCAGAGTGTAGATGCTTTGTTGGAGGTTAGACTGTTTGTGCTGTCACATTTCTGATAAAAGGGTGAAGCCAAGTTGGCTATTGCCAGGAGTAACTGGCAGACTTCTCAAATCTACTTTGGATATACATGGAGAAAGCAACTTGTATTTAAGAGAAATTGGCGTACAAGTGGTAAAGGGATGAAAGTGGTTAACTTTTGTTTTAAATTTATGCAGTTGGACCACAACTTCTAACGAGCTGTTTAACCTGTCGTTTAAGGGTATGTTTACGTAGCATGTTGGGTCCATGTGAAGATGCATTCTTAGATGCGTGTTTGGGTCCCAAACACGCATCTAACAATGAGCAGTGTGATTTTTACACTGCTAGCAATGTAAAACGCGCATCGGCGTTCAGACGAGTAATCACTGATGCGTCTTTCAGATCCTTTCCAAGAATTGACATGTCAATTCTTTGTCCGAAAAACACAACAGGCGTCCTATTTGAAACTATAGGGTGCGATCCTGCTGCAGCCAACACGCATCCAAACATGCAGCTATGTGTTGGATCCATTTAGATCAGATCACCGCTGCATTTTTGGATGCGATTTTCGGATCCAAAAACGCTGTGTGAACAAGCCCTTATACGCTTAATTACACCTTTAACATACAGTCTGTAGGCTTTTACCCTGCATGGTCTTCAGCAGTGTTTTGTCAGCCTTTGGCTCTCTAGCTGTTGAATTAATAGAACTCCAATCATGCCTCTGGCTGTCAGGGCGTGATGGTGGTTGTAGCTTTGCAATAGCTAAAGAACCAATGCCAATATAAATATATGTATAGAATTCTCCTAACACCCTATAGACTGATAGATACTTGCATTATATTCATACTATCCTCAAAAACAAAGGTTACCACAGCTGCATTTTTGTCATCTCTTGCAGAAAGCGTGTCGTCGCTGCGTGTGGCAATGCAGATGGAGGAACAGGCCAGCAAGCAGATCTGTAAAAAGAAGAAACCCAATAAATGAATGCACTGTGCTGCTCGGACATATTGTAATATCCTCATTATTATAAATAGCCTGTTTTGTCTTATTTTAATGTTTTCTTGTGTCTAATAAAGGATGAATGTGTGTAGCCGAATTGACCTGTGCTGACTGCAGATCCCGCACAATGCATTTCCCTCACAGCCCGTTGTATGAGATGATTGCATGTATCCCATGTTCACCAGATGTGGAGCTTTTATTCTGGAGACGAGAGCTCTCCCAGTGTTCAGGATCTGCAGTTTCACCAGAGGGAGCAGGACGGTGTCTACTGGATTCGCTGCTGTATTTGGACTATGATAATGTACAGTTTTTAATTTTGTTTCTATCCAGACAGACAACTGGTCAACACCAGTTTATTTTATTAATATTGAGCAATAAACAGCCTTGATTACCAGTCTTGTCATACCTTACTGTGGAGATGTGTAAATGGCTAGGTGACTTAGAAGGGTTATCTGCTTTTGATACTCTCTACTTGTTGGAAGGATACTTTGATTTTAGAGTAGGATATATAACGAGGGCTTTACTAATTTTGAGAACCCCTTTAAGAAGCTTTAGAAAGGATCTGAGTGCATTTACAGTTGAAACCAGAAGTTTACATACACTATATAAAAAGCCCCATCTGCATGTTTTTCTCACTATCTGAAATGAAATCAGAATAAACCTTATCAGTTTTAGGTCCATTACCAAAATTATTTATATTTGCCAAATGACAGGATAATGAGAGAGCGAGAGAAGTCTTAAGGCATTTTTATAACTTTCTGCAAAGTCCAGTTTACATACACTAGGATTACGCTGCCTTTTAACAATTTGATGTCCTATCTTTGGAAGCTTCTGAAAGGTTTATTGGCAACATCAGAGTTAGAGACACATCTGTGGATGTATTTTAAAACACACCAGAAAGGCACTGCTGCTGTGTGTAACCTCATGGGAAAGTCTAAAGAAATCAGCCAAGATAGCAAAAAGAGAATTGTGGACTTTCACAAGTCTGGTTCATCGTTTGGTGCAATTTCCAGATACCCGAAGGTGCCTCATTCATCTGGACAGACAAATATACGCAAGTACAAACAAGATGGGAATATCCATCCATCATACCGCTCAGGAAGGAGAAGGGTTCGGTCTCTCAGAGATGAACATGCTTTGGTCCGACATGTACATATCAACCCAAGAACAAAAGACCTTGTGAAGATGCTGGTGGAAGCTGGTAAGATTGTGTCCACAGTAAAACGAGTACTGTATCAACATGGGCTGAAAGGCATGGAAACATGGAAAAGCCAGATTAATATTTGCAAATGTACACAGGAACATGTCCTGTGGTCTGACAAATATAAAATAGAACTGTTTGGCCATAATGGCAATCATTACTTTGGAGGAAAAAGGGAGAACTAAGCCTAAGAACCCCGTCCCAACTGTGAAACATGGGGGTGGCAGCATCATGTTGTGGGATTGTTTTGCTGCAGAGAGGGACTAATGCACCTCACAAAATAGATGGCATCATGAGGAAAGAAGACTGTGACAATACTGAAGCAACATCTCAAGACATCAGCCAGGAAGTTAAAGCTTGGGCGGAAGTGAGTCTTCCAAATGGACAATGACCCGAAGCATACTGCCAAACTGGTTACAGTGGCTTAAAGGGGTTGTCTCACTACATTGATTCGCCCTGTTTTCTTGGTTTCATTTTGAATTCAGGGGCGTGTTTACTGGCTTCTACTAGGCTGCCATAGAAGCTATAGCTACAATCGGTGCTAGCAGCCTATCTGGAGAGATCAAACGGGTCTGTAGCTATAGTGACCTGAGGAGCTGATATAGTCCATACAAAAGGGGTGGATATCTAGTAATGGCTAGAACACTGTTAATGGATACATATTGCAAAGTGACTTGTTTTTTCAAGATCTTTTAACATAAGTCCTTGTAGTGAGACACCCCTTTAAGGATAACCAAGTCAATGTTTTGGAGTGACCATCACAAAGAATCCTATTGAACATTTATGGGCAAAGCTGAAAAGGCAGGTGCGAGCAAGGTGACCTACATATATGGCTCAGTTGAAGCAGTTCTGTCTGGAGAAATTGGCCATAATTACTACCATCTATTGTGAGAAGCTTGTGGAAGAATATCTGAAACATTTTACCCAAGTCATACAGTTTAAGGGCAATGTTACCAAATACTAATTAAATGTACATAAAGTTTTGACTTTGCAGAAAGTAATAAAAAATGCCTTACGTTTTCTCTCTCATTCTGGCATTTGGCAAATTATAAATAATTTTGGTAATGCTAATTGTCCTAAAACGGGGAAGGTTTATACTGCTTTCATGTGTAGCGTCGACTGCAGTGGTGAATTGATGACTGATGGCCACCATTTGTGATGTGGTCTGCAACTTGTACTTTAGTTTTGCAAAAGGTATCTTAACCGTTGGGGACCACTGACTTTTAGATCCTGGAGGAGTTCAGCCATCTACTGAATTGTAAGGTTAGAAGGTTCGGTAGCTGCATGCAGACATAACCATGGCCACACAAGTTTGATGCTGATGTTGCTGTTTCATCGGCAAAACAGTGTTACTATTGGTGGTTGACTGTGGGTCTAATTTCATCTGCATGTATCTAAGGGACCATCTGATTCTACCCAAAAAGTTATGGGCATGCGAAGAAATTATTTTACCATAGGTTAGTGGTTACCTTTGGGAGAAAAAAAAAAAAAAAGTTATAAACACAATATTTTAGGGTGCATTCACATGGAGCGGTCTCCCTAGGTTTTGCCTAAACTTTATAATGAAATCTACAGTATTTCTTCTACAAATCTTTGCCCAAAAAATCTGCACTAAATAAATGTCTGTCTGCGGTTTTTTTTTTGTTTTTTTTTTTTCTTTTTTAAATCTGCAGTAAAAGCCATAACACAATCTGGTGTGGGAAATTGCTAAAGAAATTCTGCAGATTTCATGCTGTAGAAAGTCTTCCCCATGTGGACACAGATTTGGTCTATCTACAAATTATCTTCCTTCTATTCCTGCTATTCTGATTGTATCTTATTCCTTGCAAGTTGTTGTTTTTGGGTATTGTTTTTTTTCTTCTCTCTTGTGTACACAAGCTTCCTTAGATTACCATCCATCTTTATATTCTCTAGCAGCCCTGGCCCAGCTGTGTCTTCTCAACAGCACAGTAGCTTGTTTTTGTTTCTTACTGACAAATTTTAACCGTTTAGAGCTCTGTAACCTTGTGTCCTGGTATTTAAACCCTTCCATTACCTATGTCCCTCTAACATGCTGAGCTAGGAACAGCAGAGCTGAAATGTCAGCCACTGCTGTAGAACTGCCCACAGTCTTGAACAGGAAGTGGGAAACTGAAACTGGCTATGAAGAGCAGGCTCCATAAAGCGGCATGCATGGTGAGAACACTCTTTAAAGGGAACCTGTCACATAGGCTATGCCCCCCTTGCTGAGGACAGCACAAGCTAGTGTCAGACATGCTGTGTCTCTTATTCTGTAAGATGCTGTAGTTTTAGAGCATTTAATGCTCAAATCTTATTCTTGAGCAGGTGTTAGCCCCGCCCACTAAAGGCTAGCCCATCCCACCTGGCAATTCACGTTTCTATCTATTCAAAGTAATAGGTTAATCAGTTGTGAGGTGGGCGGGGCATGAAAAAACTGACTTTTCATGACTCGTTTCTGGCTGAAAACTGCAGATTTGAGCATTAAATACTCTAAAACTCCAGCATCTTACAGAATAAGGGACACAGCGCTGGAAGCAGCAGGTCTGACACTAGCTTGTGCTGTCCTCCACAAGGGGGGCATAATCTATGTGACGGGTTCCCTTTAAGTTGTGTTTGATTGCAGGAGACTGGCAAAGCCTGTCCACAGGGTCACAGCAACTTTGAGCAGCTGTAATCCCAACTCCCAACCATACATTATAATTAATTTCCCTGTTCTGCATACATGTATGACTTGAGTTAAGTGCAAAGCCAATAGTGTCTAATCGGGATTACATAAAAACTAATGAAAGTTTTCACACATCTGATGTACAAGCATTACTGAGTTTTGACAGAATGAAATCGAGTGGAGGGCTTCCTTATTCTGATCACCTTTTATAAGGACTAGTGTTGTGTTTTAAGATTGGGACAAAGTAAAACCTTAATCTGAGCTCTTTGATTTGCCATGACAATCAAGTTTTGGTTTAAATTGCCAAACAATCCTCTTTGACCATAACTGTAACCCTAAACTGGGGTAAGGGTGGGGTTGTGAGAGCTTTTCAGGTTTATCTTACCTCTCTGTGGTGCTGTTTTTCTGACATCATTTCCAGTCCCACGGCACATTAGGCTAATCTAATGTGACATGGGGCCAGAAGTGATTTCAGAGTGGAAATGCCATTGAAGTGACAATGCTCTCGGACCTTGAAGTGCTGGGAAGTTAACACTAAAAACCCTAACAGTTAGGGTATGTTCACACAATGTATTTGTGCTGCAATGTGCCCAAATTGCACCCTGTAAATCCGGTAGAATCATTGCATGCATTGAGTGTTATAAGCTGGCGTATTCCCCGGTGCACAGTACGCACCCGTACTGAGAAGTGATATAGTTACCCGCCAGGGAAAATGATAGTAATAGGAGGCCGGGCCGCAGCGCTGTTGAAAGTATGCACTGCCCAGCATGTACTTTCAACTGCAGGCATATTGAGGTGTGTATCAATACGCCGTGTGAATTCACCCTTAGGTTTAGGGCTAGGGACACCCTTTCTTTTCTTGTATTTTGTGCCGATGACCAGTTTGTAACTACAGGAAATTCCAGTCCTTACACCACCTTTAACCCCATTACTGAGTTATTAGGTAACTGTACCTAATTATGTTGGTAACAGTGTATGGAATGGACATCACTTGCTGCTCCATAACAAGCAGGCGGCAGCTGTTATTTACAGCCAGCACCCATTAATAGTGGCTGGGATTGGTGATAACTCCGATCATGTCCCAATCAACCACTTAGATACTGCGGTCAATGCAATTGCAGCATCTTAGTAATTAGAAAACAATGTGGAGCACTTTTCCTCTACAATGCTATTACACCCTACTTAAGACAGTATGTCATAGGAGAGCAATGATGGTACACTGTTTTGCTATACATAAGTATCACAGAAAAGTGCATAAGCGATCACACCCCTAGTAGAAAGTACCCTAAAGGGACTAAAAAATATAGTTTAAAAAACAAGTTTTAAAAATATAAAACTGCATTAAAATTATAAAACCCTGTTTTCCCTTTTTTTTTTTTTAAAAAAAAAAAGGTAAATTGTTTTGTTTTTTGGGGGGAGAGAGTTTCCCAGTATGTTATATGATACGATAAACTGCACTATTAACCCCTGCAGGTCACAGCTAATTGTGTATTTTTGGTTTAAAAAAAACCCTGAAGATTGTGCTATGTCTGCAGTCAGGCAATGTCCTTCGTAACTAGTAACATTAGCCGTTGTTTATAGTTAGACATTGAGATTACAACTAAAACAACACAAAGAAACTGATTAGAAATTGCAAGACTTTTTAACCCCGCACTACATAAGAAGAGAAAAAGGAGACAAGATGGAAGAACTCTAAGGCCATCCATTTTGTTTTGTCTCCCTCAGTGATTCAAAGCTAGAACAAGAAAATCCCTCCTGATAGAACATAAATGTCAAATGTACCTGATTTCCATAACCGTTTTTTCTTCCCAGCCTCCCAAGAGACAGAATATTTTTACTTTTCTGTCTACATTGTCATACGAGGGCTTGTTTTTTGCGGGACAAGATGTGTTTTTTAGCGGTGCCATTGACTATAACATATAATGTATTGGGAAACTGCCAAAATAATTGTATGTGGGGGAGGGGATGGGGCATGAAAAAATACGCAACTGTGCCATTTTTATTTTATTTTTTTGCAGGGGTTTAGTTTTTATGGAGTTCCTTCTTTGTTATAAATGATGCATTATCTGTATTTCGTAGATCCATATGATTCCGGTATCAAATTACCAAATTTGTAGAGTTTGTTATGTTTTAGTACTTGGAAAAAGTTTTTTGCTTTTATTTTTTACGTTTCCACTGAAATTCCATTTTCTGTGACCTTTTTTTTTTTTTTTTTTTGCAGGATAAAGTGTAGATTTCATTGCTAACATTCTAGTATATATGTGACTTTTTGCTCACTTTTTATTTAAAAAAAAATGTTTTGGAAGTTAAATCACCAAAAACTTTTTGCCATTCTACAATTTTCACTGTACAGAATAAATTATGCTACATCTTAATAAATCTGACTTTTACAAATGTGGTGATATAAATTATGTGTAACTTTTTGATTTTTAAAATGGTCTTATTTGTAAAATGGCAAAAGAGGGGGTGATTTCAACTTGTAACATTTTTTTTTTTCTAATCCCTTTGTTTTTTTTACTTTAATAACTAGTCACCCCGGGGTTCCTGACCATAAGTGGCACGATTGCTTGTCCTATATATGGCAGTACTATTAGGCTATGTTCACATGGGTGAAATTGGGACGTATATCGGCCCATATTTTGCGGCGTACTGCGCTCAATACGAGCCAAGATACGTCCCAGTCCTTACGGTAATCCACAGTTCTCATAGAGAACTATGGATTTACTCCTCCTCTCCCAGCTCGGACAATACGGCGCGGGGGGGGTGATAAGTGACATGTCAATTACTAGCGGCGAATACGCGCAGCTAGTAATGAATATCTATGGGGCCGGCAGACTGCCAGCCCCCCTCCCCGCCCTGCGGGAGTCAGCACAAGCTTCCGAAGTCCCAGGATAATTGCAGGGCACAATTACGCCGTGTGAACATAGCCGTATAAAGGCTTTTCATTCATTACCTATTGCACCAACATGGCAGCTACGGAAGCCTGCATGAGACCTCTGGCTGCCATGTCCACTAATCGCCTGTGATTAAGTTGTGGAGGGGGCCAATCAGGGGAAGGAACAGTGCAGAACACAGTTTCTCATTAATTTGGACGCCAGAGTGTCTAAAGTGTTGAACAGCAGGAATGGGAGCCGGTTTTGTTCCCTGCTGAGAGTGGTGTTTATCGGCTGTAATTAACAGCCCGCTCCATACACCCTTTGTGCTATTTAGAGGTACGAGTATGTCCAAATGCATTAAAAGGTTACGGTTACACATTATGTTTCCGGCTTCTGTCTACTGCACACGCCAGGACATATATTGTCAAATATAGGGTCCCACTGTAAAAAACATAGAAATTTTTTACTGTATGCTGTTATATACAATATTATTGCACTATTCTATACTTTTTTTTTTTTTGTGTGGTATACAGACACATACTGGCCAAAGGACATGTTTTACCCCTGTCGGCCATTAAATCCTATGGATGTATTTAACAGCGGGAGCTTTCCCGGTGTACTCGCTAAACTGATATCGCAAATATAATGTGTACTTAGCCTAAAAGTACAACTTGCCTGCAAAAAAAAAAAAAAGTGTCCACATACAGGACTAGGACAAGGTATTCTGGTGGCCAAGCCAAATAAGGCATATAGTGCCACACACGCACGCACGCACGCCTGCCCGCCCGCGCGCCCGCACAGGGTAATGGTTCTTGAAAGGCATGGAAGAAAAAACATGATGTAAGCATAAATTGCTGAGACAGGAAGGAGATAAAACTCTTAACTTTTTGGATATTTATTTTAGATTTATGATATACGGAAAGTAATTTACCTTTCCTATCTAGATGCTTGAATAGACTTAATTCAGACAATAACATAAAAATCATCTTAATTTTTTTATTATTTATTTTAAAGCGCCATTGATTCCTGGGCGCTGTATGTTTGAGGGGGGGATTACATACATAACATAGACCAAATAAGTACAATGGTGACAACAAATGACTAACAACTGGTACAGAGGGGGAAGAGGACCCTGCTCATGAGGACTCACAACCTACAAGGAAGAAGGGGAAAAGACCGAAGGTGATGGGCAGACATGTTTGTGGGTGTTGGGTGGCGGTGGGATTATTGTGGGTTCAAGGCTATTTGGAAGAGATGTGTTTTCAGGTTGTTTTTGAAGCTAGTGAAAGTGGGGGAGACTCTGATGTGTTGGGGAAGTGAGTTCCTGTGTATAGGGAAAGTACGGGAGAAGTCTTGGAGACCGTTCTGTGAGGAGCTTGATAAGTTGAGAGTAGAGGAGAAGGTCCTGTGAGGAGCGGAGATTGCATGAGGGATGGTAGCTGGAGATTAAGGCAATGTATGAAGGGGAGAGGTTATGGAGAGCCTTGTAGGTCATGGTTAATAATTTGAACTGGATTCGAAGGGCAATGGGTATCCAGTGTAGAGATTGGCAGAGGGGAGAGGCAGAGGTGTAGCAAGGAGAGGGGTGGATAAGACGGGTGCACTGAACTGAGGATAGATTGAAGCGGAGCAAGAGTGCTAGACGGGAGGCCACAGAGAAGGATGTTGCAGTAGTCTAGACGGGAGATGACAAGGGCATGGACCAGCATTTTTGTAGTATCAGGGCTAAGGAATGAGCCGATGCAGGAGATATTTTTCAGGTGGAGGCGGCAGTTGGAGGTAAGGGCTTGGATGTGTGGTTTGAAAGCAGGGCTGGCATCAGTCATCTATTAAACATTTCAGGGCCCCATACAGACAAATCAAATGGGGCCCCCACCCATTACTAGTTCCTATTTTTTAACCACATCAGTGGGCCCCTTTTTGATTAGGGCCCCTGACAGGAGTACTGCTCTATTGGCACCCCTGTTTGAAAGACAGAGAGGAGTCAAACATTATCCCAAGGCAGTGGACTTGTGGGACCAGTGATCGTGTAGAGCCGTTAACAGTGATAGAGAGAGATCAGGTGGAGGGATGATAAATTCCGTTTTCTCCACGTTTAGTTTTAGGAGACGGGAGGAAACGAAGGAGGATATGGATGAAAGACAGTCTGGGATCCGGGAGAGCAGCAAGTTAAATTCTGGGACGGAGATGTAGAGTTGTGTGTTGTCAGCATATAGGTGGTAATGAAAGCCGTGTGAGGCTATGAGCTGACCCAGGCCAAGAGTGTAGATAGAGAAGAGTAAAGAACCCAGGACTGACCCCTGTGGGACACCAACAGAGAGCGGGTGAGAGGAGAAAGTGGTGCGGGAGTGAGAGACGCTGAATGTTTGATCAGTGAGGTACGTAGAGATCCAGGAAAGGGCCAAGTCCTTGATGCTGAGGGATGAGAGGAATTGTAGAAGGAGTGAGTGGTCGACAGTGTCAAAGGCAGAGGACAAGTTTATGAGGAGAAGCACAGAGTAATGCCGTGAGGCTTTAGCAGTTGTTAGGACATTGGTGACCTTGGTTAGGGCGGTTTTGGCAGAGTGGTGGGATCGGAAACCAGATTGCAGTGGGTCAAGGAGAGAGTTGGAGGAGAGGTGGGAGGACAGTTGAAGATAGACGTGCTGTTCCAGGAGTTTAGAGGCAAATGGAAGCAGTGAGATGGTGTGATAGTTGGACAGACAAAAGGGGTCAAGAGATGGTTTCTTTAGCATGGGTGTAATAGTAGCGTGTTTAAAGGAGGAAGGGAAGATGCCAGAGATTAATGATAGGTTGAATAGGTAAGTGAGGGCTTGGATGATGACAGCCCTAAGGTCGGGGATGAGATGAGATGACAGTGGGTCAAGATTACAGGTAGTGAGGTTGGATTTGGACAGAAGAGACAAAAGTTTGTCATGAGTAATATTGGGGAAGCAGGTTAAGGAGGAAGAGCAATGTGCAGATATCGGAGTGGGTGGTGGGGACTGTGCAGGTATATGGGCTGGCGGTGGGGACTGTGCGGGTATAGAGGTGGGCAATGGGGACTGTGCAGGTATATGGGCTGGCGGTGGGGACTGTGCGGGTATAGAGGTGTGCAATGGGGACTGTGCAGGTACATGGGCTGGCGATGTGGACTGTGGGGGTGAAGCTTTCTCTAATGTGGTTGATCTTGTTTACTTCCAAATTGCACTAAATCATTGCATATAGTAGGGTGAGGGCTCTAATGTACAATTAGGAACTAGACACTTTCTAGATCAATACAGTAAATATAATGCTGAAAAGCTGCTTCTCACAGCAAATAGAGGGGAATTTAAGAAGCAAAGAAGAACACTTAGGAAGCATGTAACGCGTTGTTATGTATTTCGCCCCTCGCCGGCCACCGTTCTCCAAGCTGACGGCGTCTCTGTTACTAGGTACGACGTCATACCCCCTCCTAGTCTCGCGAGACATCGAGGCTAACAAACTTACCCGAGATCCTTTGCGTTTCCTCTTTCCTGCCAGCGCCTGAGAATGGGTATGTCATGGCTGCTCTGCTGTGTGAAGGGGACCGAGCCGTAATCCATCTCCATCTGCCGCCTTGGCTTTCCCCGATGCCTGTTAACCATGTAGGGAGATCGGTTAGCGCCTGAAGTCTCTGGATGGGGCTGTATCAGAGAAACATTTGGTTGCTGAATGTGGGTTCTGTGGTGTTGATAGAGCCCGGGGCTGCAGGCCTTACAGACGCGGCCATACTGCGCTGGGTCTGCGCCGGTGTGGTGGATGCGTTCAGTAGCCGTACATGCTCCTTCTTGTTATAAGCTCCCAGCGTCTTGTGCGCGGACGATCCGATCCATAGTAAGAGCCCGTGCACCCCTCTGCCTTCGTGCTAATGGTACAGTCCATTCCAATTATAGCAGCCATCCACCGACACTGTAGTCCTGGCTCACCTGCTATGGCTCCTGGTCTTAGCAGACCCTTGTCCTGTGCACCAGGCCCTGCTCCCCTCTTGTTATTAGAATATCCCCTGTTTATAGCAGTGCAGTGTAATGTTGTACCGTGTTAGCCATTGGTCTCCCGGAGGCAGCATCCCCAGTGCCAGTCAATGGGCAGAGTGCAAGTGATGATACTTTCATGCTGCGAATTTCTGAAGTTGCAATGTGGAAAACTCCTTGGAGAGCTGAGCACTCTGCCCTGACCCGAGAATGAGGGGGTCACTTACTACTACTTCTCTCTTTAGATTTCTGCTAACGGCTACTCCCTCACCCCTTAGGTATCTCAAGGGACACCTGGCACAAGCGCCGCAAGACCGGAGGCAAAAGGAAGCCCTACCACAAGAAGAGGAAGTATGAACTGGGTCGTCCACCTGCCAACACAAAGGTGCGGAATCTGCTCTTGTCCATTTCGGGGACTTTCTAGTGACTGTAATAATAACTGCAGCTCTGGTGTCATATCTGTTGTGTTTTCAGGCTCTGCTCTTAGTTAAAGTTGTGCTTCTTACTAATGTCAGAGTATTTTAAGGGCTGTTCCCACCATAGAGTCTGAAAGGTGTGAGTTCCACCTCTGGGCACCCTACGGTTTTGGCTCAGAATGGAGAACCATTCATAATTGTGCACGACTCTCCATTCTGTCCTATTGGAGAACCATTCATAATTGTGCACGACTCTCCATTCTGTCCTATGGGAGTTCTGAGTACAGGTGAGCGGAATGTTCGGCGGTACTCGGAATTCCCATAGGAACGAATGGAGATTTGTGTGCAAGTGCAACCGGAGGTAGGTGCGGATCCAGGTAGACCGATGGCATATCCACTCTATGGTGGGAACACACCTTTAAGCCACCATGAGCGCTGTATTGTGCTTAGTGCATGATTAAGAGGGAGCTAACCCCATTGTTACAATATGGAGGTTCAGCATCTGTGGGGTGTAGTGACGTGTGTGATGAATTTCCGTCCTTAGGCCGGCAGTGGGGGTCGTTTTGGCTTCCGTTTATGCTGCCGGCCAATGAAAGGCTCGTCATAGTTACACTGACGCGTCACTTTGGTTATAATGGCGCATATAAGATCGTGTTTACTGAGCGATTGTAAAGGATTTTTCTCTTGTTGCAGATCGGTGCGCGACGTATCCACACCGTAAGAGTCCGTGGAGGAAACAAGAAGTACCGTGCTCTCAGATTGGACTCTGGAAACTTTGCCTGGGGCTCTGAGTGTAAGTGACGCCCTGAGCTCTATGGGCGAATGCTAGAAGCCTGCGATTGTCTTCACTGTGGCAATTCGCTCCCTCTGAGCTGGGGAATATTCTGTCATGTGGCCGTCTGCAAGTAATGATTTGTGTACACTGAGGTGTATGGCAGCTGTATAGAGGGAGGGGGAACAATGACTTCTCCTGTTACCCGCTCTAAGGCCTTGCATATGTTTTCACTGTTCTTATCCTGGCAGGTATGAATTGAACCAGGGGGGTAACTAGAATTCATAGGGCCCCATGAGATGACTCCAAATCCGAAACGTCAGAAATGGTAATTAAAGGGGTTGTCCACTACACCACACAAACTAGCGGTAAAGTAAAAAATATAGATGAAATTATACACTCCTTCTTCCGATTCCAGTGCTGCCTCTTTTTCGGTCTTATGTTATCATTCTGGAACTTCTGAATGGGCACATCACCACTAATTGGTGGCAGCAGTCACTTGCCTCGTATATCATCGTTCTGAACAGTGACGTAAATTAGTGGCATGTGACTGCTGCAGCAGTGATGTCCCTTTTTGGAAGTTCAGGAATGAAAACATATCACCGGAGGAAGAAGAGTATACGTTCCTGCCCTCTTTACTTGGGCCACAAGAGCTGCTTGTTTGAATCTGTTATGAGGTGGACAACGCCTTTAAAGAGTTTGTACAAGTGTGATTATTATTTTTTATTTTTTTTTAATGTGTGCTGGTGTTGCATTATAAAAACCTGATGCTCACGTCTGTCCTCTGCACTGCTGCTCTCCACTCTCCACTGGTCTCCTGTTTTCTTCTGCAGTGGTCACGTGACCTTTTCTGACATTACCGTTCCAAACCCTTCTAAGCGATTGCAGAAATATGTGACCACTGATACCAATCAGCAGCAGTGACGTTCCTGGGCAATAAGTAAACTGAGACCAGTGAATGGCAGCAGTGGCGGAACAGAGGTGAGGACAGTGCAGCACCAGCATAACTTCATTAAACCAAAAAAATGCACCTGGACAACCCTTTTAAAGCTATAAGTAATAGCACCATATGTCAGAAGCCCCACAAAGTCATGTTAGACAGCAGAAAACCACCAACTTGTTATTCCCTAAAAAATGTGTAACATCCCTGCTCTTGAACAGGCGTCATAGCAGCTGCTAAAGTTACCTATGGTACATGTGATGATAACTCTGACCTTATGTGATGGTCGTGCTGTCATTCTGACATGTGGACCTCACCGTGATAGGATCAGTCATAGTTACACTGATTGTGCCGGTGTTTTCTGCACAGTTAGCGCCGATCATGTTGTCCTTTCATTAATGTAACCTTTTCCTCCCTGTGTTAGGTTGTACCCGCAAGACCAGAATCATTGACGTCGTCTACAATGCTTCCAACAATGAACTGGTTAGAACCAAGACCCTGGTGAAGAACTGCGTAATTCTAGTCGACAGCACCCCCTACAGACAGTGGTATGAAGCTCACTATGCCACACCTCTCGGACGCAAGAAGGGAGCTAAACTGGTAAGTCGCAGGACACCGCGCCATAATTGCAACACCTAGTGTCTTCCGGTGATGATAACCTAGTCCAGTTCTGCTACTGAATGTAAGGAGATGATCACGGTATATCTGAGGAAGACAGATCTGTCCTGGTGCGTGGAGGAGCTCGCTCTTCTCACCTTGTGTAGAGAAAGTAACGGGAAGTACAACACAGTAAATACATGTAAGGCCCTGTTAACCTCATGCTTTGCTTTGTCACCAGTGTCTAGAGGGATACTGTGAGAAAGGTATCTTGATGTATACAGTAGTGTGATAAGTGTGTTACAAAACTTTTACCATGTTTGTATACACGTGTGAAATTACCCACACCTAGCCCAAAAGTGAATGGGCTTCATTTATCAAAACTTGTCTAGCAAGATTGTCTGTTGCCACCAGCAGCCCTTTGCTTTTATTTTTTTTAACAACTCTGAAAAAGTTAAAGCTGAGCTCTGCTTGGTTGCTAAGGGCAACAAGGACAGTCTTACTTTTAGACAGTTTTGATAAATGAGGCCATTTTGCGTTTGCCCCTTTTTTTCTATGGAACCAGTGTAGTTTACCCTTTTCTCAGTATGCTGATATAGACTAGCAACTGAGCCACAAAACCTGATGTGAATGGAGCCTGACAATCCGGAACAGACACTTTGGTTGAGTCTGTCTTCTGCAGTCTTGAGATTCATCCTTCCAGGGGCACTTGTGGTTTTTACACAGAAGTGCTGGTATACCTAAATGGCATGGTGGAGCGACAGCCTGAGGCCTACTAAAGGCCATGTTCTACATAAAGCATAATCAGCATATAAGTTATGCGGTTTTTTATTATAATTTCTACTTCTCACCATTTTCAAGATCTCTGCTTACAGTCAGTGACTTAAAACGTGCAATGTTTAGCTTTATAGGGTTTTCCCATGTGGACATAAAGGACTTTGCCGCTTTCTACTGCGGTGGCAGAAAATAGAAAGGTGGCCGCACATGCCTGTCTCTGTTCACTTTTGTGGGGTTTTCAAAGATAGGAACACCCCTTTTAGTCTGGACACCTCTACGCACCTGAAACCCTCATATTTCGGGATTTGCTACTTGTCAGTCCTTTCTAGACTCCAGACTGATTACATGTATCGGTGTAACTCGGATCTTTTAGGATGCGGTAGATTTGTGCTGCTCAGGATTGTTTAGACTGATGCATTGTAGCAAACATTTAGCTATGAGAAATAAGTTCTGAGTTTTTAGCTTCTAGATACGAGCACTCCTCCCCCTCCAATATACTGACTAAAAATGGCTCTTAAATATTGGAAAACCTCTGTATGATCAGCAACAAGGGTAACTTGGAGAGTTAATGGATGGCTTCTTCAGCTTCTGTAGAATTTGGGTCTATGGACATTGCAAGGTATATAAACCATATATTCCATGTATGTGCCGTGGAAAACAGAATCCACAATCCTGTCTGTTGTGGATTTTTTGTTTAAGTATTTTGGTAGGCAGTGCCCTTGAACCTGGTCCTCTTAGTTGTCTCACTGTTGCTCAGGTAATAAGTTATCATTGCTTCGATAATCCCGGTGCTGCTGTATAACCTCTTGCCCTTCAATGTATGAACATAGCCCCAAGTCTGATTTGGCTCCAAGGAAAGGGGCTTGTGAATGCTGGCAGCTCATGTCTGTTTATATGTGGACTCTTCATATAGATGGCAGAGAAAGGATTTGGGGAAAGCGTTAACAAATGTTTGTGTTGTGCTTTGGGTTCAGCCTGAAGTGACCCAAATTTTGCCAGATTATCATCATACTAGGCGACCAAGCATCAGCCTGCCAGTTAGACTGACCAAACAAGGTGTATTCATCAGATGTGAACAGGATCAATACTTGCCCACATCTGATAAATAAGGCTATGTTCACATGGTGTCATTGCGGGGACGTATTTCACCCCGCAATTATGCCGTGTGCGCGGGGCGGGGGGGCCGGCAGCCCGCTGGCCCCATAGATATACATTATTCTCGGCACGTATACGCCGTGAATAATTGACGTCACTTCAATCCCCGCTCGCCGTATTGTCCGAGCGGGGAGAGGAGACGTAATCCATAGTTCTCTGAGAACTGTGGATTACCGTAATGACTGGGACGTATCTCGCCCTGTATTTCACGAAGGACGGGGCGAGATACGTCCCATTTTAGGCTGTGTGAACATAGCCTAATACACCTCGTTCTGGCGAAATGGGGATTGCTTTGGTTTGGGCTCAATATGAGGAGCAACACTAGATAAGAGTAATGTTTGCACACTGGGGACATGACAAACTCAGTTGAGGAATCTTTTTGTGAGCAGTTGAGAATAAATCATGTGAGGATGGGGTACTCTTGGCTTATCACTTCAGAATAGCTGAGATTGCTGGTCATTGTAGTGCACTGAGCCGTGATGTCTGGTAACCTCTGTGATGGAGCCAACCTTGTACAAGGTCACGGAGTGTATTCATCATAATTGTGTTCTGTGCAAATATACCAGTTTTATAACGGACTGCAACTAACTTTGGGAACTTGATGGAGCAACGAAGGGATCCCCATAGATTAATTCTCCCCAGACTTCGATATGGCTGCATTGTGAAGCCATATAGCTTCCAGCGTATGCTATGGTTGCAGTATATGCTTATAATAAAGCCTGATCATTGCCTCTAACCTCGGGTTAGACGAGCAAACGAGAAGATTGAGGATAGAATCTGTGAGAAGTTGTAAATCTATAGACAGCGTCAAAGTTCAGCAGGTCTTACATTATGTTGCACTGCTTCATGTTTAATCATTTTTTCCTCTTCCCTTTAGACCCCAGAAGAAGAGGAAATCCTCAACAAGAAGAGATCGAAGAAAACCCAGAAAAAATATGAAGAGCGCAAAAAGACAGCTAAGATCAGTCCTCTGCTGGAAGAGCAGTTTCAACATGGAAAACTGCTTGGTGAGTGACCGGAGATGAGCAATCGCACAGTTTCATATTGGGGGAGGGGAGGATTATCTGATATTAGTATTCAGACCACATTTGAGTCCATTACTGCTTCAAGGGAGTTCTTAACAAAACTCCTTTTCTGTGTCTGGGAGTGACCTCCTAGTAATACTAGGGCAGCAGGAGGTTGTATTGTCAGAAATAGTATCCACTCATTGCAAATTTCTATGACAGTATTTAACGCTGCCTTTCTTCTGTTGGAAAAAAAAAGAACTTTATTGGTTCTTTAGTATATCCTTCTTGACAATTTGTACAGCTTTTAAAGGGTCTTGCTTGGTCTCCATTCTACCACATGCTCTGTATATTGAAGTGATGAAGATCCTGGGAAGTCCTTTATTTTACTGCATCTTATTGGAAGCTGCATTTTAAAGGGGTTGTTCGAGCTTACCTTTTCCAATAATGTTTACTTTGGTCAACAAAAAGAAGACCAAAAAACCTACTTTTGTCTGCATCTCTGCTTCAGCCATGCCCCTGTTCTCCCTGGAACTTCTGCAGCCAGCAGTTGGATAACCAATGCTGTAGCTGCTGATTTCACTGCGGCAGTCACGTACCACTACCCAAAGTCGCCGCCTGTGTGAGGTTAGGCCATGGCGTTTGACTACTTCAGTCAATCAGCAGCTTCACCAGCGATGATCTCACTGCTGGCAGCAGAAGATCAGGGTAGAACAATGGCATGACTGGTACAGAAGTGAGGAGATGGGAGTGTGTTTAGTCTCTGGGATTGACCACCTAATACAAAGGTGTCAAACTGCGGCCCTCCAGCTGTTGGGAAACCACAACTCCCATCATGCATTTGTATAATCTATAACCGTGGGCATCATGGGAGTTGTAGTTTTCCAACAGCTGGAGGGCCGCAGTTTGACACCCCTAACCTAGTAATACTATGGGCAGCAGGAGGCTGTATTGTCAGAAATAGTATCCACCCATTGCAGATTTCTCTGAATATATTTAGCTCTGCCTTTTTTACTGAAAAAGACCTTTTATTAGCTATTTAGTAGATTCTTATCCTTGACAATTTGTTCGGCTTTTAAAAGGTCCTGCTTGGTCTTCATTCTCCATATTAAAGTGATGAAGATCTAGGGAAGCCCTTGATTATTTTACTATATTGGGAGCTGCATTATAAAGGGGTTGTCCAAGCTTACCTTTTCTTACCTTTTGTATGAAGAGTAACAGCTGCAATCATCGAGATAGGTGGTGACAACCTCTGCCATTGGAGAAGATTTCTCACATCCACCACATGCAGATTTGTTTTTGGTTGATTTGTATTTTTTTATATTATTTTTTTTTTAACCATAAACTTTTTATTGGTCAGATATAAAGTAGTACAAACAGAATACAGTATATGTCATTGTAAGACCAAATTTCAACTTTTATCCCCAAAACACAACCCAGCCCACCTCCCAAATCCATCTCCAGATTCAGAGCAGTAATATCCATTACAATCACATAGCAATGCACTATTAATAACAGTCAGTTCTTGTCACAATAAAAATTGTACCTGGCTGTCGGACGGCATCCATGGTGGTTTTGTATTTTAAAGGTCATGATACTTATTGCAAAGTAATTGGGAGTTTGTGGCACCATGTGCTCATTATGCATGTGCCCCTCTTATTGGGTCAGTGGTGTTCATGCGCTTTCTCAACTTGTGGCTCCAATGCTGGAAAATGTAGTTTGGCACCAGCTTACTGTGTAACATGTCCTCTAATTTTTTATTTTTTTTTTCCTCCCCACAGCCTGTATAGCCTCCAGACCAGGCCAGTGCGGCAGAGCTGATGGATATATCCTCGAGGGCAAGGAATTGGAGTTCTACTTGAGGAAGATTAAGGCCAAAAAAGGCAAATAAACTTGTTCCCCATTTGGCTCCAAATAAACAGAAATTTATTACTATGCTCTGTGTGGTTTATTTCCTGCCGGCTTGGATGGCTTGTCCTGTTTGGAAATGTGGAGGTGAATTTGCACCGTCTAGTGCCTTCATAGTCTTCACTTTGGCTATGGAGTCTCATTCCGGTGCTAGAATAAATCCATTCTTGCAGAAAGGGCAGGCCCTGCAGTGACCTGTTCTTTCCGAAAGTTCGGTACATATGCTCTGAATGTAAGAAACTAAGGTAAGAGCTTTGCTACCACCTCTGTGGATGACTCGTACTGATCCTTGCTGCACAATAAACATCAGAGACACTTGCATTTTGTCTTTTGGTTTTCATTTTGTTTCATCTTTATATGAGGCTGTCAGGTCTTTGATCTAAGGAGCTTCCAGTCTAAATGTAGAAAGTGAGAAGTGCAGAGCAGGCTGAGGTTTGCTGTGGGTCTTCAGTAGTGTCTCCTTGAGTTCCCTTTGAAAACTTGGAGAGCGCAATATCTGATGCAGTACTGAATACTAGAAGAGTGGAAAACTGGGCTACAGTTGAGCTCAGAGGCAATTTATATTGCATTATGGCAGAGAAAGTCCAGTCAAATAGTTTAGGATTGCTTTCACACATGCCCAGTCAGGACAAGGAGTGAATTTGAAAAAGTTAAATCTTTCCTGTATATGAGCGTTTGTTTTGCAATCTAATTCTGCTTTTGTAGTGCAGTTTTAGCAGCCAGATAATAGAACTAAAATTGTGACCATAAAAGTCACAATAGAGTTGATAGAAGCTAAAATAGTTTTTGAGCAGCACCTCATCTGCTTAACTTTCCACAACTGTGGTTGCATAAAAAATTTTCTGCCTGTAGCCACCACTATGGAGAGCTTCTAGTGGCGGTATAATCATGCAGTGTATGCTGCAGGCAGAAGTAATTTCATCATGTGACTTCGTGTTGAGTATGCACATGAGTTTATGGAGTCTACCTTCCTTCCCTGCTGCATTGCCTGACTATTGTCATGCCTTTTCTGTGAAAATCTTAGAGAATCCCATAGTGCTAAAAAAAAAATCAGATTCTGAGTTTTTTGGGTTTTTTATTGCATTAGGTATACGAACTTCTGCCTGGCACATATATCTCGTTCACAAGGTAGATGTTCATCTAGCAAAATCTGTATATGGGGCAGAAATCCATGGGGGATTTTCCTTTTTCAACACTGCTTTATTGACAATACAAATCACATCAACTTCACCCATGGGGGATTTTCATTGTGGATTGGGCCGCAGATTAGCCCCAATGGGGGGGCAAATCTGTACTGTATTATGTGGAATATGTATTAAATGCTTTGGAATAAGTGTCATGTAATCTTTTGTGCACCAAAATCTTGTACATTTATGTCGGGGAGGGGGGGGGGGAGCCTAAAATGTAATAGGGGTTTCATGGTCTCGTATCAATTTGTTGGTAAAACGTGATGTCCTCAGCAGAATTGTGCACCTGTTGGTGGCTGCTGCTGGATAATGGAAACCCAGCCTAAACCTGCTGATACTGAATTTAAGAATCCAGAAAGTCTCTATAAGACCAGCTGCCACCTCTTATTTGGTTTGTTATTGCTATAGGCCAATGTTTTTGGGGCAATTATATCTTTATCATTTATTTCTAAGGGAAAAAAAAATAAACGCTGTTAAGCTATGTTCACGGCAATAATTGAATAATTGCAGGACGTGTGCTCGGGGGCAGCTGCCGGCCCCATAGACATTCATTATTCTCTGCACGTATACGCCGTGAATAATTGCCATATCACTTCTCACCCCGCTCGGCGGATTGTCCGAGCAGGGAGAGGAGATGTAATCCATAGTTCTCTTGAGAACTGTGGATTACCGTAATTATTGGGGCGTATCTTGCCCCGTATTTAGCACAGCACGGGGCGAGATACATCCCATTTTAAGCCGTGTGAACATGGCCTTACAGTCTTGACCATGAATGTTTCTGACTATTGCTTAAACAGATCAGTTGTGCTTTGATCATACAATCAGGTTAGTACCAGCTCTGTAAAATCCCTTCATTGACGGCCAGATATTGATCTTGTTTCTCTTTTGGCTACTGTCATCAACTGGGCATCGCTATTCTTCTTGGCAAAGGGTTGCAATCCTCACACATTGTCCAGGGTCATTAAAAAGTATCACACTGTAGGGAACCGTCTTATTGATCGTAGTATTGAGTTACTTGTTGGGTCTGGGCTACATTCAGTGTAGTACAAGTATTTACTAAACTGGACATGGGAGGAAAGCTGGAGTGTTTCTATATATCCACTAATGCTCAGGAGGCCTGATTTGAAGTTATCTTTCTCCTGAGACCGCTGTGGCCCCTTGTTTCTGCACCCAACTCCATGACCTATAGAACACGTGTCTCAAACTCAAGACCCACAGGCCCAATATGGCCAACCATGTTATTTTGTTTGGCTCTCGGGCTTGGACAAAGAAGGACCGGCTCTCCACTTTCCCATGAGAACTTAGCTAGCAATTGACAGAGGCAGCACAGGGAATTAGCGTCCTCTTTTATTTGGAGCTGACGCACGCACCTCTGCACTGCTTTATTCAGTAATTCACTGGCACAGCTGTACCTAGCCACCCTCTAAGACAGGGAGCTCTGTGCTGAAGAGATGAAAGGGCTGAATATTATACAACCTCAAAGAACATTTTTGCTTTCTACTGACCATATGCTGCACCATGGCCCAACGTGAACTGTAATGCGGATGTGGCCCTTAGTCTGACACTCCTGATATAAAACTACAAATAAAAACTCCATACTAGACCTACTTAGCACCATGATGGTAGATGCTGTCTGTGTTGCCTTTGTGGGGTAATTAAAAATTTTGCAGATAATTGCTGTCCCTCCACGTTCCAGGACTGCTATACAGTGTTCCCAGGGATGCTCCTCTATATATTTTGTGGTAGAAAAACTTGTAAGGTTCAGATCACATTAATTACTGCCATTTCCTGTGCACCAGGATGCATATTTTTTTTCCCTTAATTTTACTTAGAGAACCTGTCAGCTACTTTATGCTGCAGGTTACCTGATCCTAACCCTGCGTAGTTTACACCAAAATGCTGCAGCATTCCCAGGTAAAATACCCAGTGAAGTTGGGCCAGGCATGGAGAGAAGTGACTGTGCCTGGTCCAATGTATGGCTTCTCCCTGCCCCCTCAGCTTGACTGAAAGCTCTCCCATGTTTGTCTATAGGGATAAAGCTGTCAGTCAAGCTGAGGGGATGGGGAGAAGCCTCACATCAGACTCATGTGTTTATCTGGGAATGCTGCAGCGTTTCGGGGTAAAGTACATGGTTAGGATCCGGTAACCTGCTGCTATTTCATGCTGCCTGTCGTTTGAGCAGCATAAAGTAGCTGGAAGGTTCTCGTTAAGCAAACTTTATTGATCAAGAAATTATGGAAATATATTCAACATCTCAAAAGACAAAGTGCGATATCAGGAGTAAAGTCATCAGTACAAAGCTAAGTATACATTGTCATAACAAATGGCATTGGATTTTCATAGATGTGTATAAGGTATACAAGAATTAAAGAAGTATCAATAGAAATGCAGACAGAAGATCAATCCTTAACCTAATCTGAATGAAAAATGAGCTGCTCAGAATAGAGAAAATAAAATACAACCGAATCTCGCAGATAGTATACAAATAAATGCAAGCCTATTGAGCCAATGCTAGGAGTGTCGCACCATATTATTATAAGGATTCCACTACAAAATTATAAGTATATCAAGAGTAAAGACTTTCTATATCAGAACCAAACAGACAACATGTTGGAGTGAGTGTTACAGGAGAACCTATCACATCATTTAAGAAGTTAATAGCTTGAGTCCAAAAAATCCATCTTCCGTGGATATTTCCACACTAAGGGTATGTTCACACAGCGTAATGTCGGTCTGTATTTCGGTGCGTAATTGCACTTCAATACGCCCGAGGTAAGGGGCGATATTACGGTAATTAATACCTCATTCAGAGCTATGATTACCTGTTCTTTCACCCAGCGCACAGTACGTGCCCAGGGAAAGAACTGTTTTAGAGGAGTATGAGGTGGTAGAGAGGCTTTTAAAAGCTTTAGAAAACCCCTTTAAGCATGTATATTGGGAACTTTCCTGAGGTACATGCCAGACAGACATTACATACACTGGGCCTTATGTATGAAAACTGTCTAGCAGTAAGGCGTCATTGTTGCCCATAGCAACCAATCAGAGCTCTCCTTTCATTTCATAAACTGCTCTGGAAAAATAAAAGCTGAGCTCTGATTGGTTGCTATGGGCAACAAAGACAGTCTTACTGCTGAACAGTTTTCATAGATACGGTCCATTCTCATTAGTCCTGGGCACCATCACACTGGGTTCTGCATCCATCAAAACTGCAGAGGAAAAGGTGCCCAGAAATTTTGAGAGCGAAAGAGGGACACCCTCCAACCGAATTTTGCACAGACCACATCCCCTTTATATGAAGCCATACCCCTTACAAAAGGCCACACCCACTGCATCCAACTACTGTGTAATTTCTCTGGAAGAAAGCAAATTCAGGGGTTTGGCATCACCAAGCTTTCCTGGACATTAAATAGCCTATTCAGCATCCAGGAGAGCTACCAAACTGTGCCTGAACCTAAACCATTACACTACAACCAATATTTCCACCATACAGTACCCATGTAGTGGTAGATAGCAGTTTACACAGGCTCTGCAGACTGTATGTCACCCTCATACAGTGACTGTATAATTGTAGATACCAGTGTACGCAGACTCTATACTAACGCCATACAGTGATAATATAGTGGTAGATACCAGTGTGCACAGACTCTATACTAACGCCATACGGTGATAATATAGTGGTAGATACCAGTGTACACAGGCTCTTCAGTCACACATAACTGATTACAGAGCAGGTACATTTAAAGGAGGTGTCTTGCTATCAGGATTGCTTTTTTTTTTTTTTAAATTGTAAATATTTATTAGTTTTTACAACCATAAAGCCACGCAGGGCTATTAACAGTAATACACACGATGCTTTAGCGATGTAATAACATTAGCAGTGTACCACACAACACATATGATTTCAAATAATACACAATAATCGCTGTTACAAAACACGAGGCTTAAGGCCATCCTAGTAGGCACTCTAAAATTACTGCAACTGAAAAGCCCTGTAAAAAAAGAAGAAAAATTACAAAACATGAAAAAACTACCAAGACAGGGGAAAGACACTAGACAAGACACACAAGGAAAAAGGGGTTTTCCCCCAGTTTTAAACCCCGAAATCCAACCATATCTGTAGTATATCCTACAAATCTTGTAAAAACACAATAAACATCCCATGGTTTCCATATGTGGTCGAAGGGGTCCAGTTGGTCGTGGACAAGGCAGTGAGGTATTCCATACGCCTAACCTCTTGTACGCGGAGACAACATCATGTCTGGTGGGGATAGAATTTTGCTTCCAAAATTTTGCAATCAAACATTTGGCAGCTGTCACTATATACAGAAAAAGTCTACCCTCCTTATGTCCTAATGGGGCATAGGGGATTTTAAAGAAGGAAAGTGCTCGCTGTGAGAGGGACCCTAACCGAGTAATGTCCAGCAACCAAGACTGGACCTGTCTCCAAAGTGGCCGTATCATCTGCGTCCCAAAATATTGCTGTAGAGTCGCCCCCGGATCCCCACATCTCCAGCAACAGTCCGGGATTTCAGGTTTAAGCTTATGCGGGTGGGCGGGAGTATGATACAGTACATTAAAATCTTGTACTGGTTTTCTTTAACTTGAGCCGAAACAGACGATCTAGCAGCCTGTTTCCAAATCAGCTGCCAGGTGTCCCTGGAGATAGGGGACCCCAGATACTCCTCCCACTTAACCATATATGAATGGATCAAAGGCGAGTCCTGCAAGGGGGTGATTAGGAACTTGTATATTGCGGATATCAGACCCTTAGTCGAACAACCTGCTCTAAGATTTTTTCAAAACATAGTGGGGGGAGAACTGTAGTGGATTTCAAGATAGAGAACATAAAGTGTCTGATCTGAAGGTGGGAAATAGGCAGCCGAGAGGGGCAAGTCATGGTGCGGAACGTAAAACATCAAAAGACTTCAGAGTCAGTGTTCGATGGCCCACCATATCTGCAAACTGAAACAGCCTGGGGGTTAAACCAAAGTCTCAGATCATCATCTGGTCGTCCATCCAACAGTAAAGGATGGAAGGAAATGAGTCATTGCGGAGGCATCAGAACACAACCCTTTATTTTTTGTGCATCGCTTCCAAATATCTTATTTGAGGGTCATGGAGTGCAGGAGGGTGACGTTCAATTTTTGGGTAGTAGTGGCCACAATAGGGAGTTAGGATGAATGGGGGCCAACCACAACTTCTCCACCTCCATCCCCCTTTGAATAAGCAAATAACGCGGACATGTTTGTTAATGCTCGCAGCTTGCGGCCCATAATATTTGTTATATCTGGCATCGCCAAACCTCCATTCCTCTGCCCCGCCAGCAGAACATTCCGGGAGATCCTATTCTCTTATTACCCAGACAAAGGGGAATCAAATCTTACTGTAAGACGAGGAGTTTCTTTGGAACCGGAAGCAAGGTTTTCGAAAAGATACATCAATTAGGATGGTCATTTTAATCGTCATGCGAGCCAAATAAAGAAAAAGCCACTTGTTCCACCTTTGCAGTAGTCCTTTATCTCCACTACTACCTGGATAATTAGCTTAAAAAAGAGGTTAGACCGTCAATATAACCCCAAATATCGCAAACCCCTCAATTGCCATCGATAATTGAAATTAGCCTGTAGTAAGCCAGGAGCGCTCCTGAAATATTCACTGCCATAGCTCCGTCTTGGATAATTTATTTTATAACCTATAGAGCTCCAAATTTGACTAAAAAGGGCTTGGCAGGTTAGGGAGGGAACATAGGTTAGGTTAAGTGTGAGGAGAACATCATCTGCATCAGTGAGATCTTAAAATGCGTGTTTTTTTAGCTGAACACCTCCAATGTCGTCATGTCGTCAAATTTTGCTGCAGCCAAGGGTTCAATGCAAAGTGAAAAAAGCAACGGGGAAAGGGGCAGCCCTGTCGGGTTCCGTTTTGTTTTTTAAGCGGTTGCGATGTGGCATGCGGGGTCTAATAGTAGCAGAAGGGTGAGAGTAGAGACCTCGGAGTCGCTAACAAAGGGACCACAAATCCCAAATGCTCCAACGTGTGAAACATAAAGGTCCAGTTAAGGCGGATCGAAAGCTTTTTCGGCATCTAAGCTGAGGAGAAGCATAGGGTCTCCCTCCTGTTCATTATATCAATCAGGTCGATCGCTCTTCGGGTATTATCTCCACCCTGCCTACCTGGAACAAACCCCACCTGATCCTTATTACCAATTGAGGCAATAAAGAGGAAAGCCTGTTTGCAATATCTTGGTAAAATTTTTAAATCCGCGTTTAACAGACAATGGGTCTGTAGCTAGCGCACTCCGAGGGGTCCTTATCAGGTTTAGGTATCACGGTTGATAAATGAGTGCAGCATTGTGGGTGGAACCGTAGCCCCTTTCATGAAAGAGTTAAAAGACCGCAGCCATAGTGGGTAGCAGTGGAGCTTGAAATATTTGATAGTAGAGATAGGTAAGGCCATCTGGGCCCGGAGATTTTCCTGACGGCAACCCTTTAAGAGTACCCACAATCTCCTCTTCAGTGATCGGGAGATTCAGCGAGGCCACGTCGTTACTGCCAAGCTTCGGGAGGTTACAGGACAGAAGAAAAGTCCCTGTAATAAGGCTTCCCGTTTCTCCGGGGTCCGTAGGCAAACCTTCTGGGATATTAAAATAGCTTAGTGTAAAAGGAGTGGAAAAGCCTCTACAGTGTCGGGGGCAGAACACGGGAGTCCCGACCCATTTTTGATATTGTAGGGGGTGGACTGAGCCGTTTCATCCCAAAGCATTTTGCTAATAAAGAATGAGGTTTTTGGGCCCTTTCTAATATTTAATGACGTGAAAAAACCAACAACTTCTCAGTAACATGCAGCGCAAGGGTTTTCAGTTTTGACCGCAAACTCAATATCTGACGCAGAGTGTTCCTAGTCGGGTTCGTTGCTAATTTAGCTTCCAGCAGCTTCAGCTGAGAAAGGTAAACATTTCTCTGAATTTCCCATCCTTTTTCAGAGGGGAAAATCCTAGTGCTTAAATTTCCCCCGCATCACCGCTTTAAGCGCCTCCCATAAGACAGTTGCAGAACCTACTGAGCCCGTATTAATTTTCAAAAAACTCCTTTAAATGTTTGTCGCATACCTTCCCTGGTTTGAGATTTCTTAAGCAAAAGATTCGTTGAGTCTCCCAGTGGCATTTCTCAAAGAATGTTTCCCAGACGTCAGAGTAAGACTGATTGGCGTGGTCAGACCACGTAATCGAGCCCACCTCAGCCGAAATCCATCATTCGAAGAGCTAACACATTTCCAAAGAAGTTAGTCTATCCTGGAGTGCGACTGGTGCGGACTCGAGTAGAACGTATAGACCTTATCCCATGGGGGGGAGTAACGCCACAGATCGAAGAAACTGAACTGTCGTATCAGTTGGCAAAGGCCCCTGGAAGACAACGCTGAGCACAGGAAGAAGTATTTGGATGTAATTGTAGCTTATCATAGACCCTTTAGAGAAAACAAGATTAAAGGGCTCCTCCTACAATAGTCGGGGAAGGGGATAGACGCGACAGGCGAAGGGAGAAGCCGTTTAAGGAAGGGGAGCTGCCCTGTGTTAGGCAGATATGCTTGCATAAGGTAATAGGTGTACCAGTCAGGACACCCTCCAAAAATCAGAAAGCGTCCCCCAGGATCAGAGAACGCAGTATGAATCTGTATGGGACAAAGACCTAGAGATTAGGACGGCGGGCCCCGGGCCCTTTTTCCTATCCTGAGAAGCAACATATTGTACAGGGTACAAGTGCTTGACAAAATTGAAATTGCCCTCCTTATTGAAGTGGGTCTCTTGCACAAAGACAATATCTGCTGATTCCCGTTTGAGATCAGTGAGTAGGAGCCGCCTTTTGGCGTTAGAGGGTTAGGCCCTTGACATTAAGTGACCTTATCTTAACCATTGGGATAGTTAATACATAGAACCACTATATAGCTGGATTGCAAGGTAACAGGTTTAATGCAACATACCAATCCGCAATGGGAAAAAGAGCTGGGGCACTTCAAGGCATCTGTGGAAACAAGAGGGAAAGGGATACACAAGACAATACAAAACAACAGATAACAACATAAATTTGACATCTTCAAGAAACCAGAACTATAAGAGTTCCGGAGAGGCACTAAGTACTAGAATACTCGAACTAAGAAATCCTGAGGATAACCCTATCACTATTACTAACTACCGCCTCTAGGGGGCAATAGAACACAGCCGAAGTTAATGGAACACAGTTAACTAACACAAACTCCTACTGACACTGAACTACTAGTGTAAAATGCCTCGCATGCGGGCTATTAAGAAGGGGCAATCCTGCTGTAAAACTAATGTAGCTAAGGAAAATATATAACCTTAAAGAAAAAACTCAGCAATGCAACAGCTTTCCGCAAAAATTAATTTAAAAAACCTGAGGGGAAGGGGAAAACTCTAAATAAGAGCAATAGACATAAAGACAATGATTGCCATACCCGCGGTACGAACCCCGATGATTCAGAACCGGCAAGGGACCTCAATATCCCCTTTTCCAGCACCCTATCAGGTCCCTGTGAATGCCGACCGATGAGAGGGAGTTTCGAGGATCTCTAGGACGACGTTTCTTTTGTTGAGATTGAACCTGCTTTCCAATCTGGGCTGGAGCTGGGGGAGGAACCACAGGGTCCCAGTTGGGCAGGTCAGGCACAGGAATGTCCCCGAGTGGCACAGAAATCTGGAAGATCCTCATAATCCCGAAGAGCTGCAGAGCGTCCACCTTTCGTAACTAACAGAGCAAAAGGGAACCCCCACCGATATGCTATATTCCGTTCTTTCAAGATATCCAGCAGAGGTCGCAGTTGTCTCCTTTTTTGCAGAGTAATCCAAGAAAGGTCCGGAAATATCTGTAAATGGGCTCCTTGTTTTTCCACTGTGCCCCATAAGTCGGGCTTTAGCCATGATTCTTTCTTTCAGCTGAAAATCATGGACGCAACATATAACATCTCTAGGACGGGGGCAGGGCCCCTTCGGTTTAAGAGCCCGATGGGCACGGTCTAACTTGATGTTGTGAGTAGACGGCTCACCTAGCAGTCCATTAAACACAGACCCCAGAACCTGATATAGATCTTCCGCGCCTGCAACCTCCGGGAGGCCCCCAACTCTTAGTTGTTCCGTCTGCCCCTGTTATCCAGATCCTCCAGGTGTCTGTTGGTTTCCCGCAACATTTTGGCCTGTGACGCCATAACGGCTTGCATATCCGAGACATAACGGCGGGTGTCATCATGTGCTGATTCCAGAGTGTCCACCCTACCAGCTAATTGGCGAATATCACCCCTGACTGCGGCTATCTCGGCCCTACAGGCTCTGACTTCAGCAAATAGTTGTTTTAAAGTCCTCTTTAGTAGGAGAAGTGAGGTATGTTTTCCAGTCAGGGGTACTGGACAAGGGAGGTCCCGCAGCACCACCAGTATCGTCCATAGAGTCAGGGGACGGGACCCAACGGTCTAAGGGAGCGGTATCGTCATCGGAATGAGCGTCCCCAGCATCAGGCGGAGCCCCCCAGGTAGCAGCATGAGGTGACAGCGTGGAGGTGCTCTTGCGCCCCTTCGGTATAGGTTGCATTTTAGAGGACATACCGCTCGGCAATACAGAAACTGTGGCAGGAGAGACCACCTGAATAGATGCAGGGGAAGAGCTGGCAGGCAGAGAACTGTTGCCCACTATGCAAACTTGTGAAAGGGAACGACCCCTGGTTGTGAGCCCCCCAGGTGTGCCCAGGAACGTCCGGCTTAAGCCCTTGTTGCCAGGGTAACAGACCACCTCTGCTGAAGGGTGGAGAGGGGAGTACTCTGCGTTTCAGGGGGCTAAGGAATTGTGGGGCCCCAAGGACGTGCAGACGGCTTATTGTGGGGGAGAGCTGAGCATTAAGGGAGGGTGAACCCTGTACTATGTCCCCTATCAAGCCTACAGGGAAGAGCACTGATGTGGGGGAGAGATCCAAACAGGACTTTTTTACCTGGGCTTTTAACGCGCTGCACCCCCAGAGATCCTGAGTGCCGGCCCCTTAACTTGTCAGCCAGGCAATGCGGGATGGGCTGCAGCTCCTCAGTGTGCCCGGAGCGCTCCGTCGGCAGCGAGGAGTCCGTGCCGGGCCGCCCGACTGAAGATGGCGGCGCTTCCGGGTTCCCACTTGGCGATGCTGAGGGACTCTCCAGCTGCAGCAGCCGCGATCCGGTAGGCGACTGCTGCGAGCGCGGCCCGCCGGTCTCCTGCGTTAAACAGGCGGGATCCCCGGGGTTAAGCGCGCTGTGTTGCCGTGGCCCGGGCAGCGGCGCCGGGAAGCTGTTGCGGACCTCACTGCAGGCCGTTGGGAACAACGAGGTGGCGATACCCGGCGTAGGTATCTCCTCAACGGCCCGTCCGCGCTCCTCTGGTTCCCTGAGGACTTCCCTGTGGCTGGGTTCCTTTTTCTGCGTCCCCTTTGCCAGGATAAGGAGGGTTGCCCCAGGGTGGTCAGGGTTTAGCTCAGGAGAGCTGGGATCACACGTCCATCTTCCTCGGCGGTAAGCCACGCCCCCTTTCCAGGATTGCTTTTTATATTAAAGATCTAGCAAAAACAAGTCACTGCAATATATGTCCATTAACAGTATCCTACCTATTCTGGATATCCCCTCTTGTATGGGCTGCATCAGCTCCTCAGGTCGCTATAGCTACAGACTGTTCAATCTCCCATGATAGGCTGTCGGCACTGGTTGCTGTAGCTACAGACCTGGCTTCTACTGCAGTCTAGTAGAAGCCAGGACACACGCCCCTGAATTCAAAATGAAACCAAGAAAACAGGACTGAGGTAAGATGAATCAATGTAGTGAGACAACCCCTTTAAGGACTCACAGGTCTTTTCTGATTGGAGTTGTTCACTTTCCTTATTCTTCTCTATCCGTCCCAGAACATCATCATGTCTTTTCCTGGCTACGAATCATTCCTGCAAAATTTACCACACAAATATTTTAGAATCCTCATTTTTCCAACACCTATATTTCTACTGTGGGGGTTTATATACCCATAATGGGGATCTGTATAGAAAAGCTTGGTGACCCATAGATTGATGACATGTGCTGGATACCCCGGAGGGCCATAAGCCTGCTTGCAATCCATTGGACTACCCTGCAGAGCAGGGAGCTCTCTGCTCCGCAATAGCAGTTTCAACTGTGTGAGCTTCCAGAGGAGGCGCATGCAGTTGAAATTACCAAACGCCGTTCTGGGCCCACGGCAGCGGGCTGGAAGCTGGCGACAAACTGGCAGTGCCCCGATGAAATCAGGACATTGCCAGGGCTGCGGGACATGTGGGCCAAAAGTGGGACGCCTGGTCACCTTAGCAGAGGACCAGACCTGGGAGTAAGGAGGACAAATCTCATAATCTGTATTTCATTGGAATAACCCGATAGATAATAATCACAGGGATAGATTAAATGATGGACACTTTTGGAGGCCATGGAAACCCAAGGCTGCCCAAACTGCCTACGTTGTAATCCGCCACATATTCATTGTGTTCATGTTTAGGTGTATCTTAAAGGGGTTGTTTCACTACATCGATTCATCTTATCTCAGTTTCATTTTTGAATTCAGAAGTGTTTACTGGTTTTACTACTACTACTGGCCTGCAGTGACGAGCTGCTGGAGACACCAGTTCTGTAACTATAGTGACCAGCGCTGGCAGCCAATCAGTAGAGATTGAACAGGTCTGTAGCTATAGCGAACAGAGCTGCCAGCCTATCATGAGAGATCACGCAGGTCAGTAGCTATAGTGACCTTAGGAGCTGCTGCAGTCCATACAAGAAGGGATATCTAGGAATAGGTAGGACACTGTTTATGGACATATATTACAAAGTGACTTGTTTTTGCAAGGTCTTTAACATAAAAAAACAAACTTTGTGGTGAGACAACACCTTTAATTTTCTTGAACAAGTATATTCAAAAGCTTCTGTCACGGCTCCAGTATTAAAAGATTATTACAATTCTTAAAACCAGGAGCTGATTATGAATGCCAATGTGGAAATATCTAGCAGATAGTAATGGATAGAGATAGGTGTAAGTGGTCGGATTTGGTGGGTTTCTAAAACATCTGCTAATAGGGGCCACTAATATTTATTATGGTCTCCACAAAGATGGCTGCCGTCATTATAGGTAATATTATTGGTTGGTTGTGAGACAGGGCCGCATGTATGAAAACTGACTCGGTGTAAGACTTTTTTTTGTTGCCCACAGCAACCAATCAAACCCCCCCCCCCCCCCTTCATTTCATACAGTGCTCTGGGAAAATGAAAGTGGAGCACTGATTGGTTGCTATGGGCAAGTCTTACACCTAGACAGTTTTCATACAGGAGTCCCAAAGTGCTGTATGAAGAGAATCCATGATGACTGCATCACGTGACGCAAAAGATTTGACGCAACGGTCGCCACTGAACACGTCTCTGCTCAAGTCTAAGGGGAGACATTAGCAGTAGGTGACGCCTGAGGAGCAGAGAATGGAAATATCTCCAGATGTGGGAAAGTAATAAGTGAGGCGCACAGCACATAACTAGAGAAAGCGCTGAACCGAACACGCCCGCTGGGGCTGGTCTCCGGGAAGATGGCGGCCGAGTGCTGGGGGTGGGCTGTCGGTGGGAAGTCTCGCGGGATTTGGTTCGTATATAAGGCAGCGCACCGCCTTGACCTCGTTCTCTGGTCTGGGTCTTGTGAATGGAGCAGCACGCGGAGGTGAGCGGTCTGTGCGCGCGGTGTCCTCTGCTGCCTGTACCCGGCGCATTAGTGGCAGCAGTGAGGGTGAGAGGCTGCAGGATTATATAGAGACCTGCCCTCGAAAGCCGCTCACAGCTCCAGCAGGATATATGGTAGCGGTCAATGTATGTACAGGAGGGGCCGGATAGAACTGGGTGCAGGAAGCGATCCATACAGCAGGCTATACCTGATCTCTGTGTCGGTGAGGCCTGGATATTGGGCTTCATACATGCAGTATGGGAGGAGCTGTAGATGGATGGGATCTGTTTGGTGTGGACTGTGCAGTATATAGAGGGGTCTGTGTGAGGGGATATACATATTTAAGGAGCTTGTATAGAAGGGTCTGTGGGTATCCATCATATAGGGGGGAGGGACTTGCATGGTGCTGTATATGTAGTCTAGCAGGGTGGGCTGTATATGGAAGTGGACTATACATGGTATTGGGGACTTTATTTAGAATAGCTCTGCGTAGTGAGGTACACATAGTATAGGGTAGAGAGGTGATCTGTATGGTGGAATATACATAATGAGGGGCTGTGGTGTAGTATCAAAAAAAACGGTAGATGGTCCAGCACGATCCAATGTAGAGTAAAATCAAGGTTTATTGAAAAATTGCAAACATAAAATCAACAGGATATGCATGTGCATAAGTGATCAGCGGTAGTCCCTGACATGTGGAGCTAGTACATGCATATCCTGTTTTTATGTTTGCAACTTTTCAATAAACCTTGGATGATTTTACTCTCCATTGGCTCCTCCTGGACCATCTACCGTTTTATTCTGCTATTACGTTACTGCTGCAAGGCTCCAGCAGTGGTCTGTGCACTCTGCACATGGGATGGAGCTGGCTATGTTCAACGTTCGCTGTGGTGTAGTATACATGGACTCCTGTATACAGCACCACCCATGCCATGTATATAACACCATGCACCTATATTCAGTGCTCCATATACAGTGTGGTATAGTATACATGGTATTGGGGGGTTGTAGAAAGCCCCTGGAGCTGCGGGGAGAACTACCCTGCGCCGACTAGTTAGTAGCTTCTGGAGCTGCTGCAGCGTCTTCAGTGTTTCTAGATTGCTGACTATCTTCTCTTGCAGGTTTTCCAGCCGGATGTGTCTGGACTCAGTTGGCAGAGCACAGTATAAGGTAAGCTTGGGGGGTCTATATGTCTGTATATAAAGGATCCCTTGCTGCAGGCGTCTTCTAGTGATGAGATTCTGGTCCAGTTCTGCTACTGACATTCAGTGGTGACATCAACCATTCTGAAGCAGACGCCTTTGCAGTAACTGCATCTCTGCACTGGGGTCCTCTTCAAAATCTGCTTGTCTGTGAATGAGAACATGCTAACTACATTTTTAGGTGGGCTGTATGTTGGCATATGCATTGTGTGGGAGGTTCTTATACAGAAGGGGTCTGCATGGTGGGGTGTCCATCATAGGTGGTGGCTGTATGTTGGTGTGACCTGCATGGAGGTGTAAATGGAGGAGGGTGGGCTGTATATAGACCAGTTTAATGGAGTATACATAGTATTGAGGGCTGCAGAAAGAATAGTTCCGCATAGTAGAGTATACATAATATAGGGTGGGTAGAGCACTGTAGAAGTGATCTGTATGTTAGAATATACATGAGGGGCTATATATAGAAGTCTGGGTGTAGTATACATAGTGTGGAGTGAGCTGTATATAGGAGGTATCTATGGTAGAATATACATAATGAGGGTCTGCGTGGTGGAGTTTACATAGCGGGCTGTGGTTAGAATAGTTCTGCATGGTGTATAGAGTGGGTAGAGCAGTATAGCAGTGATTTGTATGGTGGAGTATTCATAATATGGGGGGCTCTATATAGAAGTTGGTCTGTGTGGTGCAGTATATACACATTTACATAGTGCCAGCTTGTGCTGCAGCACTTTATACTTGTACCCTCTACATGTAGACACACAACACTGCATAGTATAAAACTACAAACCTCAAACAGGTGGTGTCCTGGTGCTGTGTTTAAGAGTCTATAATCTATAGGGCTGCAGCTTTGGGGCTCTTTATGTTGAGATGGAACAGACATTTGAGGTCCTTTCAGATTAGCATGGGGAACACAATGTGTGACTGTTGCACACTTTTGTTGTGACTACATCTGTTCTTGATTTGCATGTGGTCCCCGGGATGTTGGCTTGTGATCTCCTGCATGGTCAATGTGTGGCTCCAGTGCTGGGAGTTGTAGTTTTGCTCCACTTTTGTTACATTGCATAACCAGTTCCTATCTCTTCACAGCCTCCAGTGCAGCAGAGGTGATGGAAATATTCTCGAGGGCAAGGAATTGTTCCACTTCAGGTAGATCAATGTGAATGCATTTGGCCTTAGTAGTTTGCTTTAAACTGGCATGTGCTTCAATGCTCACTGTGGCTATATTCGTGCTGGGAGTGGGGCTTTGGCTCTGCACCTTCTAGGGTCTTCTTGCCCTTCTCTTTGGCAATGAAGGCTTATTCTGGTGCTAGAACAAATCCGTTCTTGCAGAAAGGACAGGCCCCTGCAGTGACCTGTTCTTTCCGAAAGTTCGGTACAGTCAGTTATCTATGTGAGGTCAGGGCATCATGGCCACAGTGGATCACACCTGATCTATCCTGCACAAGAAACATTGTCTGTCTCCACTTTATATGGGGTTATAATGTTTTGCTAGATTCAGATGCTGTTTCTCTTAAAAGCAATTGGAAAGATGCTTTTCATGTGGGTTTCTGGTGCAAACCAAATACTGGTCAATAATGGTTGCAATTAAGATCTAGAATGGGTTAAATGTGAAGACTTAGTATCATGCCATAATCCTCAGAGCTGTTGGGGATCTATCATGAAAGATCACCTGATTAAAACTACATGCAATCCTATGGGAGGACTATGATGTAGAGCACAGTCCATTGGTCTCTTACATTTGGACTATTTCAATAAAAATGTTTGCCCATAGCAACAACTTGGCTTTGGAAAAGAATTGCTGTGTTGTGGTTGCTGCAGGCAACAGACTGCTTTAATGTGACGGTTGATAAAGCCTTATGTGGCCTTCATTGGTTCTGAAGTGTCGTCTTGGGCTCCTTTTGGAAACTTGGGTTTCCAAATAATTCAGCCTTGGCATCTAAATTTCCAAAGGAGCACAAGACACCACTCAGAACAGATTACAGCCATAACCTGGTCTCCATAATGTCCCCTCTAGGTGGGCAGATTGGGAGTATTATCCTTTCACCGCTATATTGTAACTTGTACAATACACAATTTCTAGAGTCTGTCCTAATGTGTGGAGCAGCTGCAGGGTTTCCTTGTCACCAGTGGATTCTGATCATTTCTTCTCTTAACAGGGTTTGTGGCTGGATTTCTATCCATGGTGGAAGAGCACAGTATAAGGTTAGTTTGGTGGCGGCCATCATCCTGCCTGTACATAAATGATCTGTTACTATAGTCGTCTTCTAATGATGAAAATCTTGTCCAGTTCTGCTACTGATGAGCTGCGATGAAACTCTTTATTTCTGAGGAAGTTAGAGATGACTACCCAGAGCTGCAGGAATAACTACCATGCAGTGACTAGTTAGTAGCTGGTGGAGCTGCCACAGGATCTTCAGTGTTTCTAGATTGCTGATTATCTTCTTTTGCAGGTTTTCCAGCCGGATGTGTCTGGACTCGGTTGGCAGAGCACAGTATAAGGTGAGCTTGGGGGGTCTATATGTCTGTACATAAAGGATCCCTTGCTGCAGGCGTCTTCTAGTGATGAGATTCTGGTCCAGTTCTGCTACTGACATTCAGTGGTGACATCAACCTTTCTGAAGCAGACGCCTTTGCAGTAACTGGATCTCTGTACTGGTTTGGGGCCCTTTTCAGAATCTCTGCTTGCCTCTGAATGAAAACATTCTGGTTTGCATTTAGAAGCCAACAACCTGCTCTGAAAAAATATTTTGGGGTTTGTTACAATGGGTCAGTGTGGACCATTTTGTA